>NQII01002690.1:0-14196 GCA_002778355.1 Clitarchus hookeri
CTCCTGCTCTTGCATTCCTCCTCCCTTCCTCCCTGTCACGAACCTGCGTTCGAATGCCCCTTTATACACTACTCAACAACTACATCCTTACCACCTCCTAATGTTACAGTCTTTGGGTCCAGCCGATTTTGCACCACGTGTTGATTTCTGCACGTGGTTCTTGCACCGCTCCACCGACGAGCCCCTGTTCCCACGTCGCGTTCTGTTCACAGATGAATGTAAATTCACTGGGGACAGTGTTCTCAATCCTAGTGCCACGCATGTCCAATTATTCCTGCGCAGATTTGCTATCAACGTGTGGGCAGGTATTCTGGACAGTCATGTGATTGGGCTGTACCTTATTCTACCCAGGCTAACGTGTGCCGCGTACTTGATCTTTCTACAAGAAGTATTGGCCCTGTTTTTGGATGCTGTGCCATTGAACTTCCATAAAGTAATGTGGTTTCAGCACGATGGCGCACCGTCTCATTTTACACGTGACGTTCGGAGACATATTAACCGCAGATCCTGGCAAAAATGGATAGGCCGAGGTGGTCCAACCGCGTGGCCCCCACGATCGCCGGATTTAACTCCATTGAACTATTTCTTGTGGGGTCGTAAGAAAGGCATGGTGTACGAGACTCCTGCAGAAATAGAGGAAGATCTGCTGGCACAGGTTATGGTCGCTGCACAACACATTGACGGGACATCAGGTGTGATGGAACGAGTGTACTGGAACATGGTTCGTAGGTACTATGTGTGCAACGACGTTGCTAGTCGCCACATCGAGCCGCTGTTTTAGTGAATCAGTACCGTACGCCACAAATCCTTTGCAGAAGACAGAAACAGATTGTTGCGTTTAACTGTGATAAATGAATACGTTTCTTTATTATTCCTGTGGCATTGTTACCGAAAGAATTTGATTGTTAGAAATGTAATGTACTGAGTCCCACCTAATTAAATTACGCACGCAGAACTGTAGGCGTGATACACCTGATTTGAAATGGTTGTAGCACGGAAACGGTACGTTCCAGGACATGGGTTCCAATTCAAAAGATCGTCTACTCATTCCCCTCTATAAGTCCTAGGAGTTTGTACGGGGAATTTCCGAGCATCCTGTGTGTACTGGGACTGTAATAGCACTATTGGCCTGAGAGCCTAATTGGGGGAACCCACGAAGGAGACGTTCTTCTGCATCCAGGGGGATGCTACTGCCAACCAGATTACCCAGAAAGTCAAGAACGTCCATAATTCTTTGTATTAAAAATTATTCAGATAAGTCATTGAACTATTTTTTTTAGGGAGCAGAGACGATTATTTCAATTTGAACTGAATCCCTGCTATGTTTAATCAATGACAGCCTGGCATTACCCCGTTGTGATGCCCTGAGCTAGTTTTGAGAAGAGGCACAATTTATTTAATATGCTTGTGAAAGTTAAAATCTTAATTTCCAGGCACAAATTTAATGGAATTTATTTGTTAATAGAGAAGCAAGTGTTGCTGAGGTCACTAATGAGATTTTACCTGAAAACTGATTGCGCATGTCAGAAATAATTTGGAACCAAGAATATTAATTAGATTCTACACATAACTTGAAACGTCTCTGCCAAGTTATGATTTCCAGTAGAAATTACATATTTTCCTAGTGATGTTCCTCTCTTTAGAGTATTATAGTGTTCTTGGCGAGTGTTCTTCTGTTACACACATCTGTCTCTACAAATGTTATACTCTGTCTCTATCTATCTACACGCCTCACATCTCCTTACATTATATATTCTTACTGAAAAATTACATCTTCAAATGTTATCTACGGTTTTACAACGTTGCAGTACTGACAATTTGTTGTGTTTACGCATACAGTAAATACGTAATTTCCGTTTGTATTTCTAAAGAATGACACAAACAACTATGGTGAAATTACAATTTCCTTTCTAGCAATATTCTCGTGAAGAAAAAATGTAATGGTTAAAGTATACTTTCTTCTGTTACCTAAATATTGTAATTTGGCACAACTGCTTGTATATTTAGGGGTACTGTGTGAATATTTTACCAATTTTGGGTGTATTTGTTACCCAAACGCAGCATAAAAAACTATTGTAGGTGTAAAAATATGCTTACATAAGTGGAGAGACTGCTGCCACACACACACACACACACACACACACACCAATATATATGTGTGTATATATATACACACTGAAGAACCAAAAAAATTGGCACACCTGCCTAATATTGTGTAGGGCCCCCACNATGTGTGTATATATATACACACTGAAGAACCAAAAAAATTGGCACACCTGCCTAATATTGTGTAGGGCCCCCACGAACACTCAGAAGTGCCGCAAGACGACGTGGCATGGACTCGACTAATGTCTGAAGGTATGCAGGAGGCATTGAAATCTGCGCCAATTTGAGAAAGGGTTGCACGTCTGTCACGTTAAATGATTCTCGTCAGTCGTCGTTTGTCCCGCTCCTTCACGATCTTTCTCCGGCCGCAGCGCTGTCGAAGATTTGATGTTTTACCGGATTCCCAATATTCAAGGTACACTCGTTAAATAGTCGTACGCGAAAATCCAAATTTTATCGCTACCTCGGAGATGCTATGTTTCATCTCTCGTGCGCATAGAATCTCCGAGGTAGCGATAACATTTGGATGTTCGCGTATGACCATTTCACGAGTGTATCGTGAATATCGGGAATCCGGTAAAACATCACATCTTCGACATCGCTGCGGCCGGAAAAAGATCGTGAAAGAACGGGACGAACGACGATTGACGAGAATCATTAAACGTGACAGACATGCAACCCTTTCTCAAATTGGCGCAGATTGGATTTGTGGGCCGCCCTGCAGAATTCATGATGTGAATTACCTCCTGCATGCCTTCAGACATAAGTCGAGTCAATGCCACGTCGTCTTGCGGCACTTCTACGTGCTCGNCACGATATTAGGCAGGTGTACCGGTTTTTTTGGCTCTTCAGTGTAATACAAAAAGTTCTTTCTGTGTATGTACATGTATTCTGACGAACAACACATCCTTGGTCACTACATAGTCGACTAAGGTGTAAAGTTTGTGATAAATGGCATATTTCCTGACATAAAATTCGTAAATGAACTTGAGCTTCCGGGAGCACATTGGGGGGAAGTGACTTCTTATAAAGAGGTGGTCCTGGCCAAGAACTGATATGAAGAAATGATCAAATATATTTTGTCACCATCACCATGCCGTGACAACCACAACTTGGGAATATTACCTGTCAAGTATACTACATAACTTTTATTTTTAGAGTAAGTTTATTTTTGGCTTCAATTTTTAGCTGTACAAGTATTTCAATTATTTGAAAACTTCCGAGCATAACATGCATTTGCTTTATTAAAAAGCAAACATACTTTCAATGTTTTGGGCGTTACAAAATGACGGTAATCAACAAACGTAGGTTCAGTTAGGTCACAGTAAGCTGTCTTCTGACTGTTCCTTAAGTTCATGACCCCGGATTGGGAAGATCAGCCAAAATAGATGTTTTCTGGCACGTACACGCGATTTTTTTTTTACCTTCTGTCGTTTGCTAACGAGCACCCTATATTTCGCGCCAAAAACATCAACCATTTTTCACTCCTCTTCAATTATTATGGTCTCGTATAAAGTAAAAGCTTGTGCTTAACACCATGAATTTACAATTGTCAGTTATGGCTATTTCAGGGTTGATTGAGCTCTTTTGAAACTAACCTTTGGAAAATAATATATACCTGTCCTTATTGCAAGTTATTTAACGGACACGCCAAATGAAATGCTCCTTATGAAGTTGGTAGTGAAGAAAGAAAAAAAATTTCCACTTATTAACGTTGTATTTAAAGTGCGATATTTGAATTTGTGGACTCCAAATATACTGTATTTGATTTTGGTTTATTTTATTCACATAGAAGTAAAAAATAGCATATAAGTAATATATTTATGTTCTTAACGATGTCAAACTTTCATCACAGTCGTATGAATAAAGTGGTGCGGTCTGTGACACTGTTGATTTTGCATAGGTCGGAATGATACAAAATGAGCTGAAAACTAGTTCCCTAGTGACTTGTAAGTAGGTATCCATATCCAACAGAGGTTAATGCTGCAGTTTAGTGATATTGGTGCATGTTGCTGCTCTACATAGCTTCGCTTGCCCTGTCACGCTCAAACGAGCGAAGAAGTGTGTCAAGGGCAGAGTGGTAACCCGAGGCACGCTGACGCGGTGAGTATATCGGGACTCGCGCCGCCTTCTGTCACCCAGGGGATCGAATGTCTGGGGTTAGCGTTGCAAGAATGTCCTGGTCATTGCCCCCGCTTCGCTCAGCGTGACTCGGAGTGCGGCGAACATTCTGGATCTGGCCATCGAGATTATTCAAGACGCAACAGGCCTCGGGGCCGACCGTATACAGTCTGGAGGATTACACGATCTTAATCACCAGATGTGAGAAGACAGCGAAGCTACGAGTGACGACAACAGTGACCAGCGAGAGTGAAGTCTGTGGACTGCGAGCACCGGTACAGTGAAAAGTGAGTCTGGTGGGCAAAACTACTGAACTGGATGCGTGAGTGACGGATATTTGGAATGACGGCGATATACATATTTAATATGTGTAAATAATCAGTGTGAATTAAGTGGCTGTAACCGATATAGAGAGTGTGATAAGAATTTAACTATAATTGAGATTGACATTAAATATTGAGCTTGCTGAGAATACCAAAATTAATAGTGTAGATAGGAAATTTAGTATTGTCAATATTAGCTGTATAAATATTA
The DNA here is from genome assembly GCA_002778355.1 of Clitarchus hookeri. Taxonomy (NCBI): domain Eukaryota; kingdom Metazoa; phylum Arthropoda; class Insecta; order Phasmatodea; family Phasmatidae; genus Clitarchus; species Clitarchus hookeri. Next base: position 4,762 of record NQII01002690.1, read on the forward strand.
ATCGCGTTATAAGTAAATTAAAAGTTTAATTAATTTTTTTTATCTTATAAATACCTCTATTTCTCACGAACTCAGATACACCCCTGGCATCTTGTAACAATTTGAAACTTGCCAACCTTTTCCCATGTGATTAAGATTCTGGTTCTCTTCGGTGCATAAAATGAAACAGAATACGTTACTACACTATGCGCCGTCTGGCGTCCCTAGACTTTTGCAAGCGGGTCACAATCCTACGACCTTCCTTTCGTCAGGCACTCTCTATGAACCTCGCACTACTGGAAAGCATGGTGCTTGCATTTTAAGAAAAACGTGATGTAAGCACTGTGCGATATTAGGTGCTAAGCACGATACTACGATTGCACGGGAACCATTTGATCATGGATGACTAGCTTTAGCATCGTCATCGTTAGCGTTAAGTCACTCTTACAGTGCACTTTTAACGATACAATATTCCCCTGCCTCTTCGCTATGAGGAAGAACAGCTTGTCATGGTCTACAATAGACAACCCCTGGTTTGGTAAACTGGTATTCAATAGTATGTGTATGGCAAGCCTTTTGAGTACATATACGTGGTTAGAGGGGGTTCGCAGAATTATTTTATTACGATGTGCCTTCAAAGCACGTGTAATGAAGGTTCTGGTAATTGCATTTCAAAATAAACTGTGTACGATTAGCGTTTCTCTTGTCATCCAAATTTAAATTATTCGGGATTAGTTATTTAAAAGCAAGCAATAATCATGGATTTCGTTATTTCCGTTATAATCGCAATATACTCTGGGAGTACAAAGGTCAAAGAAATGTATTTTTGGGTGTCTTAACCATAAAGGTTGAACACTATTGTACCAATAATCTAATAGCCCCTTTATTAAAAATATGGTAATATAGTTCGTGATCATTGCTTCTTTGGAAAACATCACTATATGACTTGAAACAAAATATGCCACAATGTGTTCCAAACGATAGATTTGTTCCTTTCAAGGCATTTTTACTTCAAGTATTCTGTATTGATCTGATTACGTTTATACAATGAACTAGTACTGAATAACCACGATAAGCGAATTTTTTTCGCCATTAGCTGAAAATGGCATTGGGCAGAAGGTCAAAGAAAGATTGTTTGAGTTACAGGCCAGACAGTATCTAGCCTTGATGAGTGAATTATGAACCTGTGAAGTGAGATACGACATTGTTTCCTTCTATTCAGAACTGCCGCTCTTCTCAAACTCGTAAACATATTTTTTTCGTATGGCATTGGCTTGTCTGGGAAAGTTCAAACGTTTATATTGTAATGAAAAGGCTCGCAAAATATGCAGTGAGAAGTTACTGATGTAAGTTAGACAGATCTCATCCATTTCAGAGTTTTTACGTATCGTAATCAAACTTCATGACTCGACATTAAAATTCCAAAGCTCAACATGGCACAGAGGACCACCTAACTGAATTTTCGAAGTCTATACGGTTTCAATAACATCCGTATTTACCCGTGTGTGACGAAAATTATTAAATAATTAGGTAACATTTCCTTAAATTTATAAACGTTAAACGAGTAACGGAAGGAAAAAANCATTTCCTTAAATTTATAAACGTTAAACGAGTAACGGAAGGAAAAAAGAAGACATTTCGAAATACCTGTTAAAATGTCACCTGTGCCTTGACAAAGTGGTTTTTAAATATTGAATATGTATTTTAAATTGTGGAGGAATTTTAGTAAATACAAAATGGAGGGGATTTCTCTCCCCTAAAAGATAAGTTCTTTGTGTATGGATGTTTTTGTGTGAACATAAGGTGTTGCTATTAATTAAGGGGACTGGTGATAGAATGTGGTTCAGTGTCAAAATATTACAACGATCCTTTAGTTGCTTTCAACACTGTTTAAAGCAGTCGTGCGGCTGATAAACTGCCACGCCTTTCAACAAATCTGCCATCTTATTTTTCACATTTCTGATGGCCTGGGAATATGTTCCATTCATTTTTCACTTTGGAGAACAGGTACAAGTAACGTGATACCAGATATACGGAATATTAGGGATGCTCGAGCACAGGGAATATTTTTGCATAAAACATTCGAAATATTCAACTGACCGTGCAAAACTTGTTTTGCCGTCTCTTTGCCCGTGTTCTTTGTGCGTCTGCGGTCATCAAATGCTCAGGTGTCGATATTTGCAAACAATTTATGTACTTTTTTAAACATCCCCCCCCCCAAACACCATTAACTTTTTCCTAACGTTTAGTAAATAGTTTGCGTCATTCAAACACTCGCTCATGTGAAACAGTACTATCGCCGTACTCATCCTCTAACAGTTATAAACACTTTGATAGCGATTTTTATTTCATAAGACATTTATAGCTCATTCGCTTCTCGAGTTAAACGTAAAACATGATTCCGGAAAGATGACAACAGTTTTCTCTTTCGCCAAAGTTCAGCAGCAAACGGAGCCACTAATATAGTCGGACCTGGGGTTTTTTACTTCGCTAGCACCAAGAACACCACCTGACGTCCACTTCGCTCTCCCCAAAAGTATACAGAATGTCGTGTAATTCGCGAGTACGGACTGCACCACGCGAATTTGTGGTCAAAACTAAGTACAAAATACTCTTTTGTGAAAAAACTTAAGGCCCTTGGTTTACGAGAAAAACGACATTAAAGGAGATAAAACGACTTTATTTCACGTTAAGCACAGCAAACAGCGTCAACATACAAAACGTGCGTCGAATCGCCATAACTGGTGTTCGAAATTTGCTCTATCCATAGCAGTGCACTTTGCCACACGTTGAATGCATGCAGCATGCACGGGACTTGGCCACTGGATGCACCCATGGCCATTTCCATGTCCCAGTACTCGTTGCATGTGAACTCCATGGCCTCTTTGGCACTACTGAGCTCGACTTGTTCCCTTGCCGTAAGCCTTGCGACCAACACATTAGTAACAGCATTGCCACGTCACCTCGCCTTTATCTAATTGGAATACCACATGTTTGCTACAATGGTTTTTGGACTTTTCATGTCGTTTTTCTCGTAAACGAAGGATCTTATGCATTTATACCAGAAAGTATTTTCTACTAAGTTTTGATCGCAGATTTGAGTCATGCAGTGTGCCATTCTGTGGCACCATTAGTGTTTGTTTTATGTTTTTTTTCGTCTTTGCCCTTATGCGGGTAAAGATTGCTTTTGTTGGCAAAGTCTTGTTGTCCTTGATTTTCTGCTGGTAATTATCTGCTGGCAAACTATTTATTTCATGCTGAAACTTAAACTTGAAATTTTTATAAAATAAAAGTTATGAAATATTTATTTTGTCATGACTTGTATAAATTCTTAAAGACTAATGTGTTTATTTATGTGATTTACTTTTTCATAAAAATTGTTTGTTTAGGTATTCTTCTAGTGCAAAATAACTGCGTGTTGTCAACTTGTTATGTGTTGTCAAAGTGTACGTTGAGTTTCTCACGCTTTGTGTTTTGTTCAATCTGTTAAGATAGCAGCACTTGTGGTATAATGCATTATTTCTTCTCATTANTTTCTCACGCTTTGTGTTTTGTTCAATCTGTTAAGATAGCAGCACTTGTGGTATAATGCATTATTTCTTCTCATTAACGTAATTATTATCTGCTGTTAGGTCTCCGAAAAAATCATGAAACAATAATTTGTAAAGAATAACCTTTGATAAAAGTGAAATATTACTAGTCAATCTACTTGTAACTGTGACCACGAGTAACGGTTCCTCTGTCGAACCACTACTCAGTGGATTTATCATTTCCTGTGCGTTGCTCTATGGTGCTGACGTGACCTTCTTCTCTTCACGAAATTATTGTCATGAAGTTGACTCTGCTTTTCTTAAGCTCTGCTGATAATTTATTAATTATGTGGTGACAAAACATCTAGTACCGCCGTTGTGCGGTCCAACTCGTTGGCCAACTTTCCAGCCATGATGTGTTAGCCGACATCACGAGCAGACTCCGCGTGTTACAATATAACTGTTCTTACTCCAGTCTGATGGCAGTGCATCTGGCTCGCGGCAGCACCTAATTAAACAAGAATGCCTCTGCATGTTGCAAAATTTTATTTTCTCGTCTTGACTACAAAGAACTCTCAACAAAATTTTTTGTCTTATAGTTATTTTAAGAAGCATGTAATTTATTTTCTTAATTTTTAGTTAACACAAACCCAACTAACTCATAATTTTTCAACGGTTATAAAAAGTTTTTTTGTAAAATTTTGTCGGTATAACTCCACAGTGTTGTAAACAAACAAACGAACAAAAAACAATTTTATTGGTTATGTAATGCATATTTAACAAATTACCATGAGCGCCTCTTCATGTAAAACTTCTACCTTTGGATATCACATGTATTATTGCTGTTAATACTTTNTGGTTATGTAATGCATATTTAACAAATTACCATGAGCGCCTCTTCATGTAAAACTTCTACCTTTGGATATCACATGCATTATTGCTGTTAATACTTTTTTTTAATCCTTGTTACCAAAAAAAGACTGAAACAAAACTACTCAACCAACTGCACAGCTCAGCAACAAAAAATATATCAAGAAAGAGTGACAAAGTACTTCTTTACTTATGTTATATTTTTATTAAGTTTTAATTCATTTGCCCTATAACCTTACTCTTGTGCAAATTGTTTTAGTTTTATTTAATGATAGATAGTGGTTAACCGCTTACCTTTTAAGGATGACTGTCAGACGCGGCCTAGTGTTGTTTAACCTTAATCACAAACAGGCACAAATAGATCCACTCCTTATGTTGATCACCTTCGGTCTGGCGAATCACGTATTGCAGGGATAATCACGATCACTGTTATGTGGTTCGTGAGACTGAGGGTGGCGCAACAGCAGTCTGTATTCGTGAACTACCTGACATTCTGTATACAGTTTCAGTGGCGGCCAATACCCTAGCTTGCGGCTCGACTGCACGCCTCATGCAGGAACTCTTAGTTTTCATATCACGATTCGATTTTAACGTACCTAGTTATTAAGAATTTCTGGCAGTGGAAAATGTACAATTCACGAGTTGTTTAATATTATAACATTTAATTTTGACTACTTGGTAATTGGTAGTTGTAAACGGTAGGAAGGTATGAATATTTTTTAAGTGTATATTATTCTACTTAGCAGAAAGTATTATGGTGATAGTTATGATTTCATGCATGTACTGCAGATTAAGGCAAATAGCTAGATTTCTATAGTGGCATTATTTTTTATTTTTTATTCAGCGAAACTTAAATAAGCAGAAAAGGAAAGAATGCGATAAAGCCAGGGGGGGGAATCAAGCCTTAATAACCACACATCGTATACATATGTGGATCCAAGCCCGGACTCTCGCGTGTGGTGGAGTGGAGTGGAAAGGTACCGGCGGCTCTTAACCACGAGGTCTTTTGTATCCTTCCGCCAGGTGTAAGATTAACATTGCCATGGGCCGTCTCACTTTATTCATGCGCCATACAAGTGAAACCATGGTNAACCACGAGGTCTTTTGTATCCTTCCGCCAGGTGTAAGATTAACATTGCCATGGGCCGTCTCACTTTATTCATGCGTCATACAAGTGAAACCATGGTTTTTTTTTTAAGAAATTTAATATGTTAACAATATGAAGATTATTTCTTTTATGTGTAGAAATCAAAAACACCTACTTCAGTAGGTACACATTTACGTATTACACTCCGAATATAACAGGAAGCCTTAGAACTATTTTTATTAATTCGTTGCCAACATAACTGAGAGACTTTACCGTGGAGAATGCAGTCACCATTTGCAGTAGGCGGGAATTGGACCAACATCCTCCTTTACGAGATTCATATATGTTGCCGCATAAGTAAAGAAACTTGTTATAACCAGTCGACAAAAATGCGAGGGTACTGATAAGCCCAATAAAGTTATTTAAAATAGAAAAACCCACAACAGGGAACGCCTTTAAAACGGAATTGATATTGTATTTATCTTATCGGCTGGGGTTTTTATTCTGTTGGAAGTACACACACACACTGCCGATACAAGTGCGCTTAAATATTTTGCACCACTACACGTTTTTGCCAGACCTTTCCTTTTATAATTTTCAGGCGTATTTGAAAATACATTTTGATGTGTGGTAATTTTTTACTGTAACATGGAATAATTTTTCACGTGACATTTGCCTTATGACGGTAAAACATCACCCTGTGTTTCCTTTGGAACAGAGGAAAAAAGTATAGTCTTGAAGTTACATCTCAAGAGCTGACGAACTTCATTTTCTGGAAGTGACTTCGCTAGCAAAGCTATCTAATCTTATATCTGCAATACCCGAGAAGCAGTTGGTATCAAGGATATCTGCAAAGTTGTTGAGCTCCACGTCCAACGCACGCGTCACTGCCAGTCATTCCCCCGTTTTTCAGCTTGTTACGCAGATCACGTTCAGCGGAACCAACAGCTGAGAGCTGCAAGCATTATTACTCGAACAGTGCTGCCAATCATGAGCTACGTCCGTGGGTATTCTTGTAACGCTCAACTTTCTTGCTTAATATCGCACGAGCTCCGTTGGCCCTTTTTTTCAATGAGAATGCGTGAACCTACCTATTTTGTCCTTAAAATACGTGGCGGATTTTCATAATTTTCCATTCTGCGATTTTTCAACTTCGAAGTTAAATACTACTACATAGAAATAATTAAATCATAGCCATAATACTAATTTTGCTGACTATAACGTCAAAAGATAATGATATAAGAAAGTATATTTTGCACTTCAAATAGCTATTTTACGAAGTGTGCAGCTAAAATATTAATTACAGTCTTCTTATTACATTATACCGTATTGTTTAGTAAAAACATTACGTCTTAATTATTTTTATGTGATTACGTTAAATTAGAAACCGTGTTCTTATTTTTTGTTACGTTTAACTACGTTATAAGAACTTTTGAAGTTTTAATTTTAAAATTTATAATAACCTGTATAGCTTTAGGCCCTAATTGCCAAAGTCGTGTTGTGCGACAAGTAACACTCCTGCGTGCTGGACTGATAAACGTCGTGACGTTCAAACTTAAACCTAACAAAATACCAAACACAATTTAAAAAAAAAGAAGAAGAACATTTGAATGAATTGTGGTACAACCCGAGTCAGCATTCATATGACAGCGCTTTGGTGATTGTTTAAGCATACCTTGTTGATGCGCTCATTTACATAACCAGATGGTTTTAATTATTATTATGTTTATTACCAAGCGCAACTGGTTATATTAAGTTTCTTCACTCGTGCGGCAGTATGTCTTACTCTTCTTCGAAGTGCGTTCTTTCAATATTTTTTTTCCTAACCTACTCTAAAACTAAGTGTTATCTGAGCCCGCGGTACGGACGGGAGTTTATTGCGTCTTAGGGCTAAGCCCCATACGCCTACAAGGTAAGGAGAACCATGCAAGGAGACATGCATCGCGGCAGAGAGGGATTGGGCTGCCGTCGCCAGATTTTGGCCACGAAAACCTCCCTAAGTGTACGTATAGCTTATCTACTATACTTAGAAGAGAAAGGGAAAAACCAACGTAGGCACCGTAAAAACCCTTTCGACAGGAAAGAATTAAAAAATTGCTGCATGCATTATCAGATTTAACAGAAAAATGCTACATGAGACAGATGGGTGGGAACCATGCTCTTTATTAGTGGGTAGAGGAAAAAATACTGGTAGAGAGGGGGCAGGTCGTCATTTTGTCGAGTGGCGGTGGCTTTAACCAGAGTAATGTTTTCACATCACTCTGGGGGGGGGNTTGGAATCCGAATCCGCAGATTACAGTGGTTTTTTTCCCCATCGTATTACCAGGAAAATTCTGATACGTACTGGCATTACTGCCTGTAAAGAGCAGGGTTGTTATTGGCCCACGTTGGTTAGCACTTGAATCATTTAAATTTTTTTAAAAAATTGTTATCTTGTAGCCTAGTTCACAAGTAAAATTAGAAACTATGAGCGTTCGATAAAATCCCATGCCACTAAATAAAACGAGGCAATCGGTCGTTGGGCAGCTGAAACCCCAATAAAAAGTTATCTCAAATACATATTATTAATTTTCACGTTTAATTCATTTAAAACAACAATAAATATCCCGGTGCTTCCTTAACTCGAAACGCTGAACTACAGGGACATTTTGCTACAACTTAGTTTTTTGCTCTGTTGAATTCAACTAGACATTGAAGTCTTGCTCGAAACGTCTCCATGACGCAATACAGCTACGTAAATCAATCGCTTGATAGAAAAAATCTTTTTCCGTGGTCATTTTTTGTCATTGTTTTTTATCTTTCTCTCTTAATTAAATACAAACTGTTTTACATAGTGACCAGCAACTAAATACGCATAATTTAACCGGTTTCCTACTTTTTGTTGCGCAATCCACTTTTAAAGTGGGTCATCGTGAATCGAACGAGATTTCGGAGCTGCGGGGAGAAATTTAAGACTAAATANGCAATCCACTTTTAAAGTGGGTCATCGTGAATCGAACGAGATTTCGGAGCTGCGGGGAGAAATTTAAGACTAAATGTGTGAATAATTTTAGTAACAATCTCCATTACGAAGCCAGACCTTTTCAAAAACTGAGTTCAAAGAATCTGACGTCATTAATGACGTAGGAAACGAGTTTCTACCGCGAAGTTGTTGAGTTTCTTGTTGTCTAAGAACAGTTTCATTTTATAAGCGGCCATTACCAGGATAAGAAATTATATACTAATAAATATCAACTACCAGAATAAAAAATTTAAAATCATTTTGTCTGGAAACGTATCTTTATTGGCCAACAGATTTATCTTCACAGAATAGAACTTTCAAAACTGCAGCACTCAACAGGATTATTCTGAACCACAGGTACCATTATTGTGAAATGATTCACTATGGAAAACGGCGTAGAGAACATAATACGGCTTGTGAACTAACGTAATTTTCAAATAACACGCCCTTGAAAATTTCGTATTAAAATTATATATTTACAAAATGTTAGATATTACGTTAGATAAAAACAACAAATTCTTGAAAAGTTTTAGCCAGATTTTATACATGCCACCCGTTAAAATTTGGAGGGTGATAACAATTTATTAACACCGACGCCTATAAGCTATTCAAGGTAAAGTGAGCACTTCTTCAGGGCCATCCCCACAGGCATTAACCACTAATAAATATGTTTATTGCAGCCTCAGACGCTAACTTTTGAGCGTGGTGAAATGTATGCACTGTTTATTAGTCACATTTCCGATGTTTATATTAAAAAGTGGAGGAAAGTTAGAAAATTGGCTGAAAGGAAATATTTGGCATGGCCTTCAAACGTGCTCACATTACCGTGAATAGTCTATAACATAAATTAGTGCTTTGCTTGGAGTTGGTTGACACAAGCAACTACCGTGCGTAAAACTGTTAGTAGCAAGTGTATACAAGTGTGAACTTTCATACGGTGGTAAAACAATAAGGGCAGGACAAAGTAA
>NQII01002690.1:14201-33323 GCA_002778355.1 Clitarchus hookeri
CCCCCATTTTTACATGAACAAAATACATTGACTAACTTCAATACACTCTAATTAGATACTTGCTTACGTAAACAAAGTTCTTACCTCAAATCCATCCACGTTGATTTTTATAGTACTATTGGCAGAAAAGAAGTCTTGAGAAATGATGAGGGTGAAAAGCGAGATGTGTATGGAGCAGCGCTGGAATGCAAGGGCGGGGAAACGGGAGATCCCCGATAAAACCTGCCGACCAGCGGCATCGTCCGGCACGATTCCCACATGAGAAAATCCGGGGCTGACCCGGCCGGGAATCGAACCCGGTTCACCTTGGTTGGATGAAGTGGTCTAGCCACTTCACCATTGCGGCCCCATTTCTATCGGCGATGTGAAAGTCAATGACAGGGACATATGCAGAAGACGAAAATCGATCTACTTTATTATTATTAGTGTAAGGCTTTGACCCATAAATCCTGCCGGAAATGATATTACTGGGGAAATAAAAAAGGCTGCTCATAACTGGGTCATTNTTACTGGGGAAATAAAAAAGGCTGCTCATAACTGGGTCATTACTCCTCGTTCAACAGATCAGTACGAAATATTATTAAGGGATGTGTCCCCCAATGACATGAAGGCAATGGAAGTCAAACCGAAGTTGGGTCTAACTTATGCTGGCAATTGGGCTAACGGTAATAATCTCACTAATATCCTTGGGATTTCAGTCTAACGTATCTCTAATATAGATTGATTGATTTGTGATTTGAAATACAATTTTTCTATTAACAGGAAAATAATAAAGATGACAGAAAAACAATGAATACAAATGTATACAATATCACTAGATGCTAGCCCAGAAAATACGACTCTTCTGTCGTACTGAAAATTGTGATACATAAACAAATGGATGACACGATAATAACAACTGCAACAGACAAAAACAGTATTTTAATAAGAGGAAACTAACCAAAAAACTCAAAGGACGCTTATCAAATGCATATAAAGAAAGAATACATATAACATAAGGGGAACTATAAGCCTGAAACACAGCTAGGATAGACATGAAAAGGGACATGAAAATATTGTGCGACTAACAAAGTGTAGATCAAACATTAATTTCAGCAACTGAATTTAAACGTTAAAATGAGTAGAGTTAGAGAAATTTTTGATAAACTAATTTACAAAGATCAAAAGCGTTCAAGTAGCCGTGAACATGATCCAGATTTTATTATAATCACCTCTCCGGAGGTTATTGATTTCCATACGTCAAGTCGTGTGCTCCCATCCACACTTCAGGAAAAACTGTACGAAGAAGGCCTTTGCATCGTAGAGTTGTACATAGAAAATCTAAATATATGTCGAGTCCCCTAATTACCTAGGCTATGGGTTATTTAGGAAACGAGGTACTCGAAATCCCTTAAAGGAATACGACACTTTNTACTCCTCGTTCAACAGATCAGTACGAAATATTATTAAGGGATGTGTCCCCCAATGACATGAAGGCAATGGAAGTTAAACCGAAGTTGGGTCTAACTTATGCTGGCAATTGGGGTAACGGTAATAATCTCACTAATATCCTTGGGATTTCAGTCTAACGTATCTCTAATATAGATTGATTGATTTGTGATTTGAAATACAATTTTTCTATTAACAGGAAAATAATAATAAAGATGACAGAAAAACAATGAATACAAATGTATACAATATCACTAGATGCTAATCCAGAAAATATGACTCGTCTGTCGTACTGAAAATTGTGATACATAAACAAATGGATGACACGATAATAACAACTGCAACAGACAAAAACAGTATTTTAATAAGAGGAAACTAACCAAAAAACTCAAAGGACGCTTATCAAATGCATATAGTGAAAAAATACATATAACATAAGGGGAACTATAAACCTAAAACACAGCTAGGATAGACATGAAAAGGGACATGAAAATGTTGTGCGACTAACAAAGTGTAGATCAAACATTAATTTCAGCAACTGAATTTAAACGTTAGAATGAGTAGAGTTAGAGAAATTTTTGATAAACTAATTTACAAAGATCAAAAGCGTTCAAGTAGCCGTGAACATGATCCAGATTTTATTATAATCACCTCTCCGGAGGTTATTGATTTCCATACGTCAAGTCGTGTGCTCCCATCCACACTTCAGGAAAAACTGTACGAAAAAGGCCTTTGTATCGTAGAGTTGTACATATAAAATCTAAAAATCGGTCAANTAGAGTTGTACATAGAAAATCTAAATATATGTCGAGTCCCCTAATTACCTAGGCTATGGGTTATTTAGGAAACGAGGTACTCGAAATCCCTTAAAGGAATACGACACTTTAAAATATTTAATTCACGTAATAGCCTTCCCTTGTGGCATTCCTGGAAATAAACCGTAGACAAGGAAAACTTGAGTGGAAAAGTCTCCGGCACGGTTCCCACATGCGAAAATTCTGGTGTGAGAATGGAGCCCGGTTTGTATTGGTGGGAGGTCAGCACCGTGTCCACTGTGCCACCGCTGCCCCTAGATAAGGAAAAACTGTTTTGACCTATACCTACTCTCTCAACATAAAATAACAAAATATTCTGCTGCCAGTAAAAGTTGTATCCATTACCCAATAAAACCCAGCTAAATAAAAGTCTATGGACATACAACATTTTAGAGGAAAAAATTATTTTTCTAATCAACTCTGGAATTTTACGAAAGACCCATTTATCATATACGAACTCACTCCAGATGTTCAACTTTTTCAATTAATCTGAAATCCATACCCACAAAAACCACTAGACTGTTAAATGGGCGCCTGAGGGGCGTATCTGAGTTCGTGAGGAATGGAGCTCTTAATAAAGATAAAATACCTAAATATGATTTTAAGTTATTCACACAGCTATTATTTACAACATAAAATTATCCATCTACACTATTACTCTTTTTATTTCTCAGTGAGCACAATATCTAATGTCCAATTCAAATCTAATTAACGTCCTTCTTAATGCCTCTGTTTGGCTACAGTCAATTAACTCATACTCATCATTAACATGTGTTCAGTCTATCTTTTGCCATCATTTTTAATGTTTTTCACTCACGCATCCAGTCCAACAGTCCAGCCTGCAGTCGTACTCTTCACTGCTCTGATGTTCGCAGTCGCAGATTTTCCTCCAGCTGATCACTTCTCTCATCGCGCAATTCTCTTCTCGCTAGTCGTCTATTGCTGAAATTCATCCATTCAACAACTGCTGGCTTGGAGGCCCTATACGCCTTTTATAACCGCTGGCCTTGACCTGGAAGGTTCGCCGCACCCCGAGTCTAGCAGAGAGAAGCGAGGTCAGTAATACAGAGCATTCATCATATGTCCCAAAGACACCCGATACCCAAGGTTGGGAGCGACATGCACCCTGATAGGCATAACAGGCAAGCTTTGTAAACATTCCTTTGACTTGCAACCGCCGCGTCTCCGGTTGCAACTGATATCGCGCGCGTTCATAAATCCTCTAACTATTATGTCCTCTTCCGTCCGCTCGTGCGGGGTGGGCCAAGGTCAGCGGCGCAGACCAGCTACAGGTAACAATATTGATAAGTGCTGTAAACACTGTAAGCTATACATTACATGTACTATTTGAGATACCCTTTTTAATTAAGAGTGTTAAATTGGGGCCCTTTTGCAAACATGTCTTTTACTACAAATATTTTCCTCTCTTTTAAAAACAAGATTGGACAAGGCAAAAATAAATATTTAATCCACCTCTAGTATATTCAACTTGATAGGTGCTTGAATGAATGGGAGAAAAACGTATTTTCGGGTGTGATACTATACCCACTTAAATTCAGAAAACTTTCGAAATAATGTCGGGATGTGTAGTCCATTTCTCCGCTCTAAGTTGATAGCGGCCAAAATCAGCATTTAAAAAATTAATTTCTCCCTCCATCTACTTATGTCTCAAGTGCCACAATTTATGCCTTAAGTGTGAGAAGAGAAGTATAATCCATTCACAGTTACTTCCAACTTTTCTGAAGTCGTGCTGAAGTTCTACCTCCAGGATATTTCTCCGCCTTATGCAAACAAAGCTTAACCGTGCCTAGAGAATTACACCTACTAGATAACACATCGCGTTCGTGCGCACTGACTTTAATAATATTTTTGCATGAGAACTATTTCTTACTACTCATAGCCAACACGCCTATTTCATCAGTTTTTTTTTTCATTTTAATTGTAAATAAATTATTGTAATTTATAGATGATATACTAACAAAAGTTCAATTGACCAAAAATAAGGTATTTTTAAGTTTAACACAAGTATAAAACGCTTGTGATACATTACATATTTAGAAAAACACTAAACACATAATACATAGGGTGATTTTTAAAACGTTCTTTTCAGAACGTGTGAAAAACCGCGAATAGACTATGTAGGCTGTTCACGGTTAGTTAAGGCCGCCATCTACCTGGAACTTTTTCCCACGTTATCCGGCTCTTCGCGCCCTCGCTATTCCCGCTGTGACGCACGCGCATCAAGTACGCCATCGCCGCTAAGCGAAAGCTCTGAACTGGCGTGCAGTGTTCTCGTTGTGCTGCGTGTACCTATGGGACTTTCAGCGGTGACCATATTATTTTATCAGTGGGAAGTCTTTAGGAAGGTTCAGTGCAGGCGCCTATAGTAGTTTTGTATGTATCTGATGCGTGCATTTTGAGATACAGCGCCTTGGAAAGACCGTTTTTAGCGGTTTTGGAGTACTCTGAATTAATGTTTCTAACGTACGTAATATTTTGAAAGTACTTAACAGCTCTCGTGTGAAGTGTGTGCTCTTTTTGTTGATCAGCACGTTGGACGCACGCTTAATAGTTTCGTTGAAAAACGTGTATTTCGAACGATCTGCAACGCCGTTCAAGCGCCAGGTAGACGGGCGCCTTAAGCATTTTGATATCAACCTCTGAAAAATGACACTGGCCTGCCTACATATATTTAAACGGGCACACTGGCTGGCATGCGCCCAGTAAAGTTGATAACGCCGGAGGGAAAGTAGTTCCATGTCTTCACTTTGAATTAACAGTGTTCGGTGAACAATTTTTAAATACTAAATTATAAATTTTGCTTGCTGTTTTTAATAAATTTAAGTGTAAGAATTAGCATATTATATCTACTTTTCTAATAATTCAACCATTTCACTTCATCGGCGCATGAATAAAGTGATTAGGCCAATTCCAATGTTAATTTTATACATGGCGGAAGAATATAAAATGTTCATACAAGTTGATCTTAAGCACGGCTTTCAAGAGTGCTCAGTTTATCGTGAAGAGCCTTTGGCCACGATTGCCCGTCGTGAGAACGCAAGCTGTTTGCGTTTCTTAAGAGACAATTCAAACACAATGTGGACTTCACTCGAACTGGGCATTTTCATGCTCTCGTCGATTTCTGCCCGTTATCGCTCTTTACCTTGGCTGACGAAAGTAGATACTAAAGATCATACCAGCGCACGAACTGTTCACGTGTGATGATGTCGTGGCAAAAGTGCATTTCAGATACAGAATAACCAACTACTTCGTGAGAATTATAGTGACACCTCTTCTATCAAGAATTGAAATACGTTTCACTTATTTTCCAAATAAAAATTGAAATAACTGTCTGGCAGCCGTCGGCCCTCCTTCATACTATATTTTGAGAGCGAATAATTTTAGTCTAATNAAAATTGAAATAACTGTCTGGCAGCCGTCGGCCCTCCTTCATACTATATTTTGAGAGCGAATAATTTTAGTCTAATGTGAATAATTTTAGTCTAACATGAATAATTTTAGTCTAACATGAATAATTTTAGTCTAACATGAATCAGTCAGTACTATAGTCTATTCGCGGTTTCTTCACACTTTTTTAAATCAAGTATTTGAAAAAATACCCCATGTACGACACTTTGGCTGCTTCCTAAATATATCTTTAGCACAGGCGTTTTATACTCTTGTTAACAGAAAAGTATCGCATTTTTGGTTAAATTTTACTTTTACTTACAGCATACTTTACCTACAGATTGCAATATTTCATCCAAATCTTATATCAGTAAAGACAAAGAGAAAATACGTGTGTTGGTAATGCTTAGTAAGATACATTTATTATGCAAAATATTATTACACTAATTGCGCACGAATGCGGTGCGTTGTTCCTCTAATCTAATTTTCTAAGCTTGGTTTGCAGGAGGCGGAAGAATATCCTAGAAGTAGAACTTGAGCAGGGCTTTAGAAATGTTGGAAGAAAGCGTGAACTTAGTATGGCTCAACGCCTCGCGTACGAAACGTCGTTCATTTGCAAACTTGAAAGTTTACCAGCGGAGGGCATGTTTTTACGAGGGTTGAATGATATAACTTTTTTTAATGGCATGAAAATGTGACGCGAGATTTTTTTACCACTTTGATATCTCCCATATTACTACAAACTATTCTCTTTTTTTTACCTCAAACATTAAGTCCCAAAGAAATCAGTAACAGCGGACTTGGTGATCTTTTTGGTTCGCAGTATATTGAAAAGTGTTCAGGTTTAGCAACCAGAAGTTTATCAT
This sequence comes from Clitarchus hookeri, assembly GCA_002778355.1. Classification (NCBI taxonomy): domain Eukaryota; kingdom Metazoa; phylum Arthropoda; class Insecta; order Phasmatodea; family Phasmatidae; genus Clitarchus; species Clitarchus hookeri. The sequence continues at coordinate 20,719 of NQII01002690.1, forward strand.
AGACGAATCTTAAGTCTCGGACCTTTAAACAAAACTTAATTTCCTTCTTCCAATCACGACTCACGAGCCTATAAGGGAAAAATTTTAACTGGAAATGTTTTGCATTTTTGAGGCTCGCAAACAAGAGCGCGTTGAGGGTTACACTAGCACGCGAGTCGAACGCCTCGTCGCCTCTAAACGAAAGGCATTGAACTGGTGTGTGTTCTTTTCGCTGTGCAACCTAGCAGTCATTAGTATTAACGTGGATAGCCTATTATTACACTAACATTTTCTTGGGGAAATTTCTGCAGCAAAGTTATCTTCACTTTTGTTCACACGTTTCATGCGAGTCTTGCAATTACGACTTCAGTAAATTCTGTATTGAAATGAAATTTTTGATCCTATTGGATGGCCCTTAACTCTGTATGCAATACGCAAAGACTTATTGAAACATTCGCGCTGGAGTAGTCAGACGTGTAATATTTTCGCATGAAAACAATCTGCAGATATTTTAAGGGCAATATTTTAAAAATTCCACGTATTTCAAACACTGNTAATATTTTCGCATGAAAACAATCTGCAGATATTTTAAGGGCAATATTTTAAAAATTCCACGTATTTCAAACACTATAATGGAGTTGAGCATCGAGTAGTTGGCCGTCGTAGTCCAAATTCATTTCAATGCGCGTCGAAATAAGAACTGCTGATTCATAGTAAAATTGAACACTACTGAAAATAACATAGTGGAAATTCCCTCTCCGATCGGTTTTATTTTAACGTAAAAATTAAAAGCTCTAGTAATACTTTTGACAAAGCTGAATTGCTAATATTAGTTATATGACTCAGCGTCTTATTTAAAGTTAGTTAAAAAGTTTTTTTAAGTGGAATAGTACACTGTTTAATATTTCTGGAAACCGCATCGGGCTTATTCGGTTAAAGGAAACGTTAACTTCTGTGAAGCGGGGAGAAGGGCGACATTGAGCGGTGCATTCAAGATATTTCCAATTAAGGTGGAAGAGTACCTAGCGTCTTCAATTTATAATTTTTTTTCGCGCATGTTCTCTTTAAAGAAATATATCAACATTTTTTGGTACGAACAACATAAATAGTGACTTCCGGAAGGTTCTTAAATTGTTTCCCCAATTTCATTTATCCTTTTACAAGCGGTAAATGCATAAAATAAATAAGCGATTGTCAACGCAGTCAAACAATGCCAAACTCCGTAATACGTGCTAAATAAAACCGTATGCCCGCTCGATTTATAAGACAAGAAACAACGCGTGTACTTCATGTCGTGGCGAGAAATCTCAGAATCCGAGATTGCAGTTATCGATTGCGGTTATCGATTCCCGTTAAGCGACAACCACATGCATGACTTATAAACGTTTGTGAGTAGCCCAGCGGTCTCACAAGCTAACCGAGACGTCGCCATAACGTGTCGCCTCGACTGCGAATAAAATCGCTCGTCTACGTGGCAAAGGAAGTTATGTAACTTCGGTTTCTTGCCCATAAATGGTAAAACTGATAACCTCACCTCAAGATAAAAAAAAACGCTGATAAAGGAAAAAAAGAAAGAACTCTAGAGAGCAAAAATTGCCAACTCCGTAAAGCACTTGTCCACGTAAAATGGCTTATTAATAGACTGTTTGCTTTTGATACCGCGCTGTTGAGGTGATCGTGGTGTTTTGAAACGTGGAGATAAAATGCGCGACACACAATACATGTACAAAGCGGTTTTTAGATAAATCAGCTTCAAACTTCCTAGGGTTATTTTTAGTTGCGTTGAATTGAATTGCGTTGCAAGACCTTGAGAGTTTTGGCGACTTCTACATTTCATTACAGACAGTATTTCTATGCGTCTGACTGTCGTATGCCCACGTTAAGTATTCCTTTGACGTCAGTTGTGAATGAGATGGCGGTCGAGGGGATTCACCGTTTGAAACAAGCGAATGAGTTATTTTAATTAACCTACCAATTACAAGTTTGTTAGAAATATAAATACCTATTTTTTGTTTAAAAAGTTTTGTAAACTTCAGTTGTCTTTAAATATAGGGAAGTAAAAATATTCTCTCTTCAGATCTTAAAAAATATCGTGACATATGCATGTACGCGCAGTTTGGTCTAAATAGGTAGTTGTTTTCGTAGTCACGGCTTCACATCCACCAGATTGAAGAAATGTCCTGGTAGTGAAAGTGGAAGGTGAGGGAGGGAGCAGGAAATGCAAGCACGTCATGCGCATGAGCAGTCGTATCAGCACTGCGGAAACACGCCTCAACAGTCGTGGAGCCAGACGGCGTAATAAGAGAGCAATAAAAGCCGGCAACCTTATCCTTTTGTTTGTGAAATGGCTATATGAGCCAGTCCGCTACAGTTGCCTTACCTGTTCCCTGTATTCAGTATTACTTTCTTTGTGCAAACAGCAGTCTGGAAGTGTAGTCTTTTTATTTACAGCTGTTGGGTTTTTTCTTTAAGCAATAAACCGTACATGCTTTTCTACAGAAGCCTCAACGCAGACACGCACACGATGTTTAAGTGGTTGTAGGTCTAGCAATAGCTATTATTTATATGTATATGCATGCATATGTATATAGGCCTATATGCATGCATGCATATGTATATATATGCATGCATGAATATGTATATATGTATTCATATGTATATATTCATGCGTGAATATTTATATATGTATGCATATGTATATATGCATGCATGTATGTATGATTGGAATATAATATCTCCGTTCCTACCAGTTTCTGTATAGTGATTGAAGCGTTCCATGTCAATTTGCGGAAATGTCAATTATTAANTAATATTTTCGCATGAAAACAATCTGCAGATATTTTAAGGGCAATATTTTAAAAATTCCACGTATTTCAAACACTGTAATGGAGTTGAGCATCGAGTAGTTGGCCGTCGTAGTCCAAATCCATTTCAATGCGCGTCGAAATAAGAACTGCTGATTCATAGTAAAATTGAACACTACTGAAAATAACATAGTGGAAATTCCCTCTCCGGTCGGTTTTATTTTAACGTAAAAATTAAAAGCTCTAGTAATACTTTTGACAAAGCTGAATTGCTAATATTAGATATATGACTCAGCGTCTTATTTAAAGTTAGTTAAAAAGTTTTTTTAAGTGGAATAGTAAACTGTTTAATATTTCTGGAAACCGCATCGGGCTTATTCGGTTAAAGGAAACGTTAACTTCTGTGAAGCGGGGAGAAGGGCGACATTGAGCGGTGCATTCAAGATATTTCCAATTAAGGTGGAAGAGTACCTAGCGTCTTCAATTTATAATTTTTTTTCGCGCATGTTCTCTTTAAAGAAATATATCAACATTTTTTGGTACGAACAACATAAATAGTGACTTCCCGAAGGTTCTTAAATTGTTTCCCCAATTTCATTTATCCTTTTACAAGCGGTAAATGCATAAAATAAATAAGCGATTGTCAACGCAGTCAAACAATGCCAAACTCCGTAATACGTGCTAAATAAAACCGTATGCCCTCTCGATTTATAAGACAAGAAACAACGCGTGTACTTCATGTCGTGGCGAGAAATCTCAGAATCCGAGATTGCAGTTATCGATTGCGGTTATCGATTCCCGTTAAGCGACAACCACATGCATGACTTATAAACGTTTGTGAGTAGCCCAGCGGTCTCACAAGCTAACCGAGACGTCGCCATAACGTGTCGCCTCGACTGCGAATAAAATCGCTCGTCTACGTGGCAAAGGAAGTTATGTAACTTCGGTTTCTTGCCCATAAATGGTAAAACTGATAACCTCACCTCAAGATAAAAAAAAACGCTGATAAAGGAAAAAAAGAAAGAACTCTAGAGAGCAAAAATTGCCAACTCCGTAAAGCACTCGTCCACGTAAAATGGCTTATTAATAGACTGTTTGCTTTTGATACCGCGCTGTTGAGGTGATCGTGGTGTTTTGAAACGTGGAGATAAAATGCGCGACACACAATACATGTACAAAGCGGTTTTTAGATAAATCAGCTTCAAACTTCCTAGGGTTATTTTTAGTTGCGTTGAATTGAATTGCGTTGCAAGACCTTGAGAGTTTTGGCGACTTCTACATTTCATTACAGACAGTATTTCTATGCGTCTGACTGTCGTATGCCCACGTTAAGTATTCCTTTGACGTCAGTTGTGAATGAGATGGCGGTGGAGGGGATTAGCCGTTTGAAACAAGCGAATGAGTTATTTTACTTAACCTACCAATTACAAGTTTGTTAGAAATATAAATACCTATTTTTTGTTTAAAAAGTTTTGTAAACTTCAGTTGTCTTTAAATATAGGGAAGTAAAAATATTCTCTCTTCAGATCTGAAAAAATATCGTGACATATGCATGTACGCGCAGTTTGGTCTAAATAGGTAGTTGTTTTCGTAGCCACGGCTTCACATCCACCAGATTGAAGAAATGTCCTGGTAGTGAAAGTGGAAGGTGAGGGAGGGAGCAGGAAATGCAAGCACGTCATGCGCATGAGCAGTCGTATCAGCACTGCGGAAACACGCCTCAAAAGTCGTGGAGCCAGACGGCGTAATAAGAGAGCAATAAAAGCCGGCAACCTTATCCTTTTGTTTGTGAAATGGCTATATGAGCCAGTCCGCTACAGTTGCCTTACCTGTTCCCTGTATTCAGTATTACTTTCTTTGTGCAAACAGCAGTCTGGAAGTGTAGTCTTACAGCTGTTGAGTTTTTTCTTTAAGCAATAAACCGTACATGCTTTTAGCAACTTCCTCTACAGAAGCCTCAACGCAGACACGCACACGATGTTTAAGTGGTTGTAGGTCTAGCAATAGCTATTATTTATATGTATATGCATGCATATGTATATAGGCCTATATGCATGCATGCATGTGTATATATATGCATGCATGAATATGTATATATGTATTCATATGTATATATTCATGCGTGAATATTTATATATGTATGCATATGTATATATGCATGCATGTATGTATGATTGGAATAAAATATCTCCGTTCCTACCAGTTTCTGTATAGTGATTGAAGCGTTCCATGTCAATTTGCGGAAATGTCAATTATTAANAATATCTCCGTTCCTACCAGTTTCTGTATAGTGATTGAAGCGTTCCATGTCAATTTGCGGAAATGTCAATTATTAAATATAATATAGGCCTAAAGATATGTAATGTGCAAAAAGACTATCTAGGAACGGCCTTTAAAATGATAATTTTACTGAGCGATAATTACTGGCCATTTTTAAGTGGCCTATGAAGCTCCCTTCGTTTAGTGCCCGATGTCTATGGCCGGACCCGTTACCTGCACTAATGCAGCCGCCAGAAAATTCGTGTGGCGTTATTCGGTTATTAAAACCATTCTTGAGTGCACAAGGCAAGCGAACAACAAACTTGCATGCACCTAGTTTGGCATTGGTTGAAAATAAAGATGGTGACTGCACAGCATGTAAACAACTCCCGCAAACCATAACATTACTTTGCTTGATTAAATGTTGTAATGTAGGTTCGGGGACCGTGGTGGTGTAGTGGTCAGACTACCCAACTCCACCAAGGCGAACCGGGCTAGATTCCCGCCGGGGGGGGGTGGATCTCCCTGATTTTCGCATGTGAGAATCGTATCGTGCCGAACGATGCCGCTGGTCGGTGGGTTTTCTCGAGAATCTCCCATTTCCCCCGTCCTTGCATTCCGTCGCGCTCCGTACTTACCTCGCTTCACCCTCGTCGGCTCTCAAGACCTCTACGAAATCCCTCCACTCCTCTCTCGAGTTAGTGTACTTTGTATTCGTAGCGAAGGTTAACCATACATCTGTACATACGCCTACACTAATTAATGGCACTGTGCCGAAGCACAAGTAATTCTAGACAAAACAATTTAAACTGTATATTTTGATCCAAAATTTACGTAAATTGGCAGCACCATATTGAGTTACATAAAATAGTTCATCACAAATATTTAAAGATCCGAAAAGCATACAATTTAAAAAAAATTATCACAAAAAATTACAATTATTAAAATATTACATAAACAACTCATTACAAATTAACGTTATCAAATTGACGTTATTGACGTATATTTAATAGTTAAATACAATTAAAGACAACATTTAAAAATTGTTTAAATACCAATAAAGTTGACTAGGGATTATTAATGGAGCATTTAACCAAAGGAGTGCAGCCTAACGCCCGCTTCTAACAATTTACTTATGATATCTCGAAATGCTTGTAACTTAGGAGGAGTGCATTTAAAATGGCGGTCGCGCACCATAATGCCGTCCATCAAAGAGAACTTAAAGGGGAGAATATCGCATTTACCAACGCGATCAGAGATTACGTCACTAAATTCCTCCCTCAATTGTCCAAGCGCACTTGGAAATCAGAGCCAGAACTTGTGGCATCCAACGACGGAGAGAACACGTCCGCAAACCGCGTCAACCTGCAATCCAATCCTGATGTTCGACGCGAACCCAAAATACATCAAACTCGCCGAGGTTAACTAATGCTCTAGTCTTTCCCAAAAATTGAAGTCCTAGGATCATGTCACGCGGCAGATGAGAAAATACCCAAACAGGAAACGTCTATGAAAACCTACCTATTTTGAAGTGTAGGTTCACAACTACATAGCTCCTAAATATGTCGCCGTTAGCGATACACAAACATTTCTCTGACGTACAAATGACACGCCCTATGGAAAAGATATTTGACTCCAGGAGGAGTTTTTTTCAAAAAAGAATCACTCATGACACAATGAGTGGCCCCAGTGTCAACCAAGTCAGAAAAATTTTGTTCCCCATAAGTGATCAGCTCCGTACACTTCCTGGAAGTACGCGGGACTTTGTCTTTGACGTGACTGGAAGACGCACGCTCCTCTCCAGTCACAAGTAGTTCCCCGTCTTTTCACAAGGACTACGTAGGTTCCCGAGCTCGCCGCAACGAAAATATTTTCTCTCTGACATCGCGCGCCTGCTGTATTGACAATTTCTCGCTGCATGTCCTTCCCTCTGCGGAATCACTGCAAGGCACAGAAGAACTGCGTTGCAAGACACTCTGTACATTGCAAGTGCGCGGCCGGACGGCGAGGAGTTACCGTCGCGGTCGACTCGTACGGCAGGTGGAGAACAAGCGCGGTATTCACTAGAGGCCGCAAGACGACCTTGAACCCCTACAACCAGCTGGCGTAGCTCACGAAGATTACGCGAAAATGGAGACAAGCGTGCATTGCGTGCGTGGAGAACCAAATTATCGACAACACCGACTATTTCGGCTTCACTCATTTGCAAACAAAGCACCGAGAAATGCGCAAAAGGAATCAACAAATTCCTAACAGGCTCACCCGGCCTTTGAAATCTGAAGACGAAGTCACGTTCACATAGGCGTTTAACGNCTAATGACAATCTCCTCACGGAGTAACTGTAAAATATATATTTCACCTTTGACTGCAATGGCTTTGAGAAGACTGTCATCAGAACTCCAATACAAATCAGCTATTTTGTTCTCCGCAATAAAAAATGTCAAAATGCACGCGGGTTCTAAGGAAGTCGGAGGAGAAATACGTTGTACGGAAAGCATGAGTAACTTGTCTGCTTTGGGTGGACCGGTGGTGACGTTCGCCGGGATCACCCGCCCAGAAAGTTGCGCCATTGGAAGTGTGTGCGCCGTCAGCCCACCGCCGCTCGGCTGCGGTCAAGGTCTCGTCCACATCGTACTCGAGGTCGCGCAAAAAGTTGACGAGTTCGTCCTTCCTCAATGCGCAGATGTAACCAACCTCGGCCATTGCATGCAACGAATACAAAGGGGAGATATGAGTAACAACTTAATGGAGTGCGCGCAGATATTATTTGTGCCGAAGCACAAATAATTTTAGACGAAACAAGGTTAAACTGTATATTTTGATCACAAATTTACGTAAATTGGTAGCACTATATTGATGCATATAATATATTTCATCAGAAAATCTTTGAAGATCCGAAAAGCATACAATTTTAAAAAAATCGTTGCAATAAATTACAATCATAAAAATATTACATAAACTCCTCACTCAAAATTGACGTTATCAAACGTATATTAAATAGTTGGATACAATTAAAGACAATATTTTTAAATAGTTCAAATACCAATAAGTTGACTAGGGGTTATTAATGGAGCATTTAACCAAAGGGGAGAAGCCTAAGAAGAACAGTAAATCTTCCTTTATTAAAAATACGTATTAAAAAACAAGCAACAGGGTTTAAATAGCAGAATATAAACAAATTACGCAGTCGCAATAAATTGCAACAATTCAATCATCCCTTGGTATGAATTGGAATCCAAGATAATTAACCCCCAAAATTGTGAGAAATGATTCAACAAACTGTTAGTTTTCTTGTCTTTTATCTCTGGGCTTATTTTGTATTTTCTTTTTTTCTCATAAACTTCCCATATCAAAAATACAATAATTATAAAAATACAAATAGCCAAACATGTTTTAAAATGCTTTACAATTGTAATGTTTGTAATGAAAATTACATGAAGTTACATTTAATAATCAGCTCCCATAGTAATACATACTTAGCCCAAATATTGTAACATTGCAAAATAACAGGATATAAAGAAAACCATATCTTAATATTTTTTCCTATACATGCCCTACAAAATGCCCTCATCAAAGATTGCAGGATATGCCTTCTGCCAAGTTATAATGTTCTCATCGTGACGTCCCTATCTATTCTCTCCCAAGACGAAAGAAAGCCCCTTTTACAGTCGGCAAACACGTTGGCCAGGGTATTGAGGAAGATCCCAGAAAATTTCGTTGTTGTTCGAGTCCAGTAACATTCAAATCTTGATGACGTCGAAGGTAGCATCGTACTGTTGCTAGACGCCATCCATGCACGTTGGAAGGAGGGTGTCATCGGCCTGGAGAGGGAGGGAGGGGGCAGACTCGAGTCTCCACGCCGGGTCACCAACTAGGTGAGTCTCAGCTCCCTCGTCGACCTATCCTCGTGTTATGACGTACAATTCCCTATGCTGATATTAATGCTGGATGTGCCTTGTTCCAGCACAGTCACAAATTTTAGAGCCACTAGTGACTTCAAGGCCACTGCCTTGTACTTATTTTACCATAATTAAGATACATATTTGGGGATGTCGTGAGTTTCATTTCGGCCGAGTGCACTGGGATGATTCTTTCCCAAGTAAATTTTAAACCCCTTTACGAAACGAACGCTGATACAGCTCGATGACGTGAAACTGCGAAAGTACCATCCTTTCGGTTAAGATCCCGGTTATCCTCTTTGAATAACGAAATATAAATGACTTATATTTGCCCCGTGAGAGCAGCTGGGACGAGGGAAAGCCACCGCTCGATTAGCAAGAACAGCGTTGCAGATACCCACGTGACGTTACCACACCGCGGGACCATCAAGTTGTGTGATGACGGCACTCTATTCAAGTTGCCAGTGATCATGTTTCAAAGAGAGGCGGCGTGTTGCGAGAAGACTAGCTGCTGGTGTTGTACGAACGCGCTGAGAAGATAAAAAGGACGAAGTTGTCCGTACTGAAGGTCGGGAACTAAGGCTCTAGTACGCACATTAAATTAGTAAGCCAAATGAATAATTTTCAACAATGACGTGCCCCAGATGCAATAAAACAAAGCCCCGGGCCTTCAACAGCAGAGTGAGTTTTTTGGAACGCTGTAGCTTATGGTGTGAAGAGTTAAGAGATGGAATCTCGAGTAATTTACAGATGTTTGTGCCGTTTATAGGTGTAACTTTGGGTTGATATATTGGCAGGTAACAATTTAAATTAAACAAAAACAAATCACAACAGGAAACTGACACAAATTTACAACTTTCAGGGAACTCGGGAAGAAACGTAACTATACGCTGGTACACAGTAAAAAATTTCCTGAAACTATTTGCAAAAAAAAAAAGTGTTTAGTATCGTTAAAAGCAAAATATTTGCAATTTTACAACAATGTTTACATTTGCCTTTATGGCTTCCTACTAACCTAAACTTTTGTATTATCATACAGTTTTTAAAATTTGCAAGGCGTGGCCTGCGTTGTCGCAAAAAATATCCTATGTGCATTTAAATTCCGGAAACAGTATTTTCAAATCACCTCAATATGGACAATGCTCTGTTACCGAAGGTCATAGCTGACCTTCTGGGCAAGTAAACTTCTCAGTAGCAATATGCGCCCTACTAAGAGTAGACATGTTGCCTCATAGCCCATCGTAACTAGCAATAGCTTCGCATACGTATAGTATACAATATGGGGCAGAATTCGACCGATGAACTTTACGAGGTGATCCCAGAAGCAGAATTGGTAAAGAAAATAATTTAACACTTTATTCCAAAATGAATGCTTTGAAAATAGAGATTAAAACTGGAAAAATTGATCAATATAGGCATCTGTTCGAGTTATATGAGGAAAGGTAGTGTGATCTTAGCAAATTCTACAATTTAGTTCTTCAAATCATCCTCCTTCATTAGGAAAATGAGGGTGGCTGGATTATTATTGCAAAACTAATGGAAACCATAAGGAATTCGACGCATGTATGTGTTTATGCTTAACTTAACTACTTGTCTAAATTAACGACTAAGGTTTCCATAGTGCAACATTCTTTGCCAGTCGTTCTCGAGCAAGCAACTTAGTAAGTTTCGAAAACGTTTAGCTACTGCCTGCGTGGGTAGGCAACACGTCTGGCAGTAGTGTCACTTTGCTACTGTAGACTGTGCGTGTTATTGAACCAAAATAGATCAGTCATTTTAAGAAGCGGCTTTGATCGACAACATTAGGGCCAGTAATATTTTAACGAAACCTTTTTTAATGTTATGTTAATATATGAAAATGTATAGGTAGATTTAAATAGAAATGTTTTATGGTATGTGGTTAAGCGTTTTAAATTCACATCTTGCAGCATTGAGCAATGGAAATAAGTTGACAGTCAAGCGTGATCTTACAAGACAATGTTTATATTTACGTATATTTCCTGTCGGAATCACCTGGAATGGGAAAAGTGTTGAACACGCGGAAATAAATGTCCAACTTATTTAACTGAACAGCGCTTCCGCGACAAAATGCAGTTGTAGGTTCGTCGCAATACAATAATCCGAATAGAATACACGTGTGCGAATTGTGGTCTTGAGTGTGTGTGNCTCCAGTCGGAATCACCTGGAATGGGGAAAGTGTTGAACACGCGTAAATAAATGTCCAACTTATTTAACTGAACAGCGCTTCCGCGACAAAATGCAGTTGTAGGTTCGTCGCAATACAATAATCCGAATAGAATACACGTGTGCGAATTGTGGTCTTGAGTGTGTGTGTTTAGATAATTTGCAACAGGACAAAAATTTGCTGCAGGTATTGCAAAACATGCCGCTGTCGGAAAATTACTTTAAGGGAAATACACGAAGTTGCCGCTGTTATTTTGCATCAAATTTAATTACGCATAAGCATAATTGATCCTTTAACCATGAATATTTGAGCACGTCAAAATTAACCAAGGAAAAACTGTTTGCATCCTAAAACCCGCCATTTTCGCCAAGGAATTAATGTAATACCGGCAAGTAAGCCAAGTCGAGAGAATATGGCACAAATCGAGTGTAATACGTTTTAGCCAATTATACGCCATATACTTCCACATTAATAAATGTCTGCGTAAAATAAAGCAAGGAATTTTTCTGCGTTAAGCTTAATGTGCATGTTAATAATAGGTCTTAAAAAACAAATTATTTAGCGGATTCGCGAAATTTGATGACTGTGATAAGTTTTGAAATGACACGTGTTCTTCGTTAAGTTACGCGTGATTTAAGGACTCAAGAGTTCAATACTGTTCTTTATGTAATATGCACAGTGAACACGTGTTTCATCTCCAAAGTGAAAAACCCATCTCGCCTACGAAAAACACTTCAGACAGAGTAGTGCGTATTTTTCAAACTACTTTTTAACGGCATGAACTATCAACCTCGATATGTCGGTGTTATTCAATTATACCATGCTTAAAAGCTTTCTTAATATTTTTAGCATTACAGCTTTTCAACAAAAAAAACAGTTGCAAACGAAGTTCGGTAACNATAGTTGCAAACAAAGTTCGGTAACCGAATGTGTCTGGTTGTATAGTGACAAGCGGGTTTTTTACTTGGAAGATCGTGGGTTCTATCCTGAACGTTAATTTTTTCCCCACGAGTTTTCCATCCACCGCATTCTTTAGGCCACTCAAAAGCCAAATTGTGTTATTATATTTCGAGTTTATTTTATGGTTTTGTGACAAGCTATCAGTGATAAATAGATAAAAAATACCTAAACACTTAGAAAATAACATTTGTCGTATTTTTTTTAGCGTGTATATAATTTAAAACATTTTGATTTTTGGTAGAGCGTTTTTAAAGTCACAGGAATGGCATATTGCAATTTATTCGAAACCCGTTACTTGGGTTACCTGCGGGGTGTGTTCAACTTCTAGCTATTTTGATATTAGATGTTATCTCAAAAGTTAAAATTTAAATACGGCTGAACCACTTAAACTTCCAAGAAATTATTCTTCATTGCATTCTAATAACAATGAAAATTATTTTGATATGTTACCTAACGAATTTATTTTATTTTATTTTAAGATTTGTAGATATATATTTAAATTCCTAATCATTATATATA
>NQII01002690.1:33953-48638 GCA_002778355.1 Clitarchus hookeri
TTCAAGTGCATTTTAGTCACGTTCCTCAGACGAGGATGTAAGCGATTTGTGTATTGTTATTAAAACAATAAACGCTATGTTTTGCGCTTGAGCAATGCTGTATGTTAATGAGTCGTTATTTGGTGAAACTTACCCATAACCGAAACGACTAAACACAACAATTTGAAGCACATGCTAATATCGTCCTTATTGCAGACTTTTTCCAGTATCTCAGTGACGCGGCAGAAGTTATAGGTCGGTGGGCGGCTAAAGTTGCTTTACGCCTGTGATATGCGGTTTGCCTTATCATTTTCAACAAATCGCAAACTATTACTACGTGAAATTTTGTATGTAGGAAAGACTGTCATTAAGGATGTAGAGTCAACTAAATTGGAGAAATTTAGGTGATATTGTGCGTAACCATACTACGAACGACACTTAACAAAATGAGGGTCCTCACTTCCACTGCCGTATGAAGATGAGTTGAATGGATTTTACGAATATTCAGAGAAAATGGTGCTCATTATATAACTAAATAGAGATTATCATATTCAGGATTTACAGAAGAGTAGCACAACCCTTACTCCGCATAAAGAAATATTAGTAACGATCGCATAATATGTNATATTCAGGATTTACAGAAGAGTAGCACAACCCTTACTCCGCATAAAGAAATATTAGTAACGATCGCATAATATGTTTCACATTTGAACGGATCCCATTTCGGAACTATGTACTAATTTTGCTGGATTAGAAACTTTACTCGTCCAAGACATTGCCTATGCGTAGTTTTGCACCATACGTTATAAATTAGCATAAAATATCGAGAAAAANCTTTACTCGTCCAAGACATTGCCTATGCGTAGTTTTGCACCATACGTTATAAATTAGCATAAAATATCGAGAAAAGATAGGGATATGACAAAAAGGGTGTCCATTTTTGTCATATCCCTATCTTATTTGCGCGGTGTCCAGCAAATTAGGGGAGTAATGCAAGCTGTACTTTGCTGAAGACGTTTGTCATTTCATCAAACGCATAGTGAATATGCAACGAAAAAAAAAATACTTTGTGGTGGTCGCAAAATAGTTTATTGGTATTCACCCTACGAAAGAGTTTTTGTAGTTTGTCACCACTGCACTTTTGCGGTCACTAATGATTTATTTTGTCGCGGCTACAAAACAGCTTTGTGCTCACTAAAAAAACGTTTGTTAGGTCGAATACCAACAAAACATTCAGTGAACACCACATAAAATTCTTTCCGGTGATACAATATGACTGAAACGAAGAGGTATATCGTGAACTAAATATGGGACGAAAAAAAAAACGGTAAGCAGAAAGAAGAAGTATTTACACAACTAAAACAATTTAATTTATGGAAATTAGAGAACAATGGTAACATTCGGTACGGAGACCGTTTACCTTTATCACAGCATTAAGTAATCGATAGGTTTGTGTTAGTCATGTCGTTCGTTCACCTCGTGTTTGTGTCAATAAAAAAACTGCTCCAGTAAAGAACGGTGGGGAGCGGTGAAGGTCAGCACTGTTCACCCAGCGGCTTAAAAACTTTACGAAACTCCAGAAGAGTCGCAACAAGATCTTGTAGCTATAATGATGGTCGTGGCAGTTGCACCCACCAGGGATCTTTCTGTATATTCCAAAGATTTCCAGATAATACCGCCAGGAGGTACGCGTTAAGTAACGAAGTGGCCGGCTGCCATTTCGTCAACTTGTGTGACTGTACAGGACATTGCAGTGTCGACACACGACCAATAAATATTCAGAAATAACTAATATTTTCACTCCAGCAGTAAAGAGGGGGTAGGACTCAGCGTCTCTTAAACAGGCGGGGTCATTATTTTACGAACAAACTGCTGAGAGAAGNCAGTAAAGAGGGGGTAGGACTCAGCGTCTCTTAAACAGGCGGGGTCATTATTTTACGAACAAACTGCTGAGAGAAGCAGGAAGTGTAAATAATCGTCCCAGCATCCGTCTGGAATGACTTTGGTAAACCAGGGTACACCGATATCAGGACNACTTTACTCGTCCAAGACATTGCCTATGCGTAGTTTTGCACCATACGTTATAAATTAGCATAAAATATCGAGAAAAAATAGGGATATGACAAAAAGGGTGTCCATTTTTGTCATATCCCTATCTTATTTGCGCAGTGTCCAGCATATTAGGGGAGTAATGCAAGCTTTACTTTGCTGAAGACGTTTGTCATTTCATCAAAATAATAGTGAATATACAACGAAAAAAAAATACTTTGTGGTGGTCGCAAAATAGTTTATTGGTATTCGCCCTACGAAAGAGTTTTTGTAATTTGTCACCACTAAACTTTTGCGGTCACTAATGATTTATTTTGTCGCGGCTACAAAACAGCTTTGTGCTCACTAAAAAAACGTTTGTTAGGTCGAATACCAACAAAACATTCAGTGAACACCACATAAAATTCTTTCCAGTGATACAATATGACGGAAACGAAGAGGTATATCGTGAACTAAATATGGGACGGAAAGGAAACGGTAAGCAGAAAGAAGAAGTATTTACACAACTAATTTAATTTATGGAAATTAGAGAGCAATGGTAACATTCAGTACGGAGACCGTTTACCGTTATCACAGCATTTGGTATTCTGGGTATCGGATCCACAAGACAACAAGCGCTCACTCAGAGTCTGTTTGGTTCCAGATGCTCTTCGGAGAGGTCATTGATTAACTCTTTCCGCGAGGTACACGTCTTCTTTCTTGTTTTATTATCTGGTAAAGACGATAGATATGTAATAGAGAATATATCGGGTGATTGAAAAGGGTTATGAAACTAACGACGTAGATTTTGCGTTCCTTATGTTTGGGGTCATTGCCTTGTTGGCGTATAAAGACTCTCACTTGCAAATTTTTGTACACTATTCGATACGCTGTCTTGCAAATATTACATGAGATTCTGCATTTAACATCACTTCTATCACATGTTGTCTAACGCCAGTGTAACCCATGCAGCCTCAAATCGTTACATTTCTTCCTCCAGGCTTTAAGAAGGTTGCTTGCTATGCCTATATTTCGCGTGCAGTGCTTTATTTGGTGTGCGCCAGACAAAGTGCAACACATCTGGGAAAAATATATTTTACTACCTTTCCTCTGTAGATAGCAATTTTCTCCCCAAATGTCTTGCGATTCATTCATGTAGACTTGAGCTAATTCGAACCGCATGTTTCTATTTTTCTCTATAATGAAGGGTAAATTTCTAGGGGCTGTAGCCTTCGATCCAACTTCATAGAGACGATTCCTGAGGGTCTGTTTGCATCGTGAACCACGGGTGCCGGAGTGATCGCACTATATCAGGTATTCCTTGCTCTCTTGGCCCTTGGTCGTCCTAAAAAAAAAAAGCTGATTATACACAGAAATATATGCCTAATTATGTGTTTCACGTTGGCATGGAATAACAGGAACTTAACGCCCTACATCCCTGTACCTACAACCACCCAAAAATAGTTCATGTTTAGTAACGGGTGACAGGCGTTCGCGGCGCATTCTGCACTAGAGACAGGAGGCAACTGATGCAGTCGTGCGCGTAGCACTGGTGTGAATGTGGCAAATCTTTACAGATGGTGTTCAAGAAGAACAGCAATCGACAACGTGGGTTTTATCTGCGCAAGTAATCGATAGGTTTGTGTTAGTCATGTCGTTCGTTCACCTCATGTTTGTGTCAATAAAAAAACTGCTGCAGTAAAGAACAGTGGGAAGCGGTGAAGGTCAGCACTGTTCACCTAGCGGCTTAAAAACTTTTCGAAACTCCAGAAGAGTCGCAACAAGATCTTGTAGCTGTAATGATGGTCGTGGCAGCTGCAGCCGTCAGGGATCTTTCTGTATATTCCAAAAATTTCGAGAGAATACCGCCAGGAGGTACGCGTTAAGTAACGAAGTGGCCGGCTGCCATTTCATCAACTTGTGTGACTGTACAGGACTTAGCAGTGTCGACACACGACCAATAAATATTCAGAAATAACTGATATTTTCACTCCATCNAATATTTTCACTCCAGCAGTAAAGAGGGGGTAGGACTCAGCGTCTCTTAAACAGGCGGGGTCATTATTTTACGAACAAACTGCTGAGAGAAGCAGGAAGTGTAAATAATCGTCCCAGCATCCGTCTGGAATGACTTTGGTAAACCAGGGTACACCGATATCAGGACTACAGTACCGGGAAACGAAACCCGGCTTCTCCCGAGTACGAGCCTAATTGTGCTTGCTACCACTGCGCCAGCTCTGCCAACATCTGATAAAGAACTTCGTGAAATGTCATATTTACCACAGGAAAACGAAAATGCTAAGCAAAATTCTGCTGGCCTCCCGATCTTTTAAATACAATTCATTTGCAGCCTGTAAAGTGTTTGGTCCATTGGATCTCCATTCTGTCCACACGCCTCACATTAAAAGCGACATTTTTTTTTTTAGCTTGATGCTTTCATGAAGTGAGGCTGTGGATCCGTTCGAAACATTAACAGATCCCGATTCCGCCAGTTCCTTCTCTAATGTTGACGACACAAAGGGAAGCCGAATTTGCGTTTCAATAATTTTTACTTTGCCCTTTTAAAAAGACGTTAAAACCTGGGAGTGCATTTCTTAATTCGTTGCTAAGTACAGTACTTATTTTGTAATGAGTGCAGTCATAAGTAGGGATTTTTTTTTAAGGGCTTTCTCAAATAACCTTGAACTGGCTACAGCTCATCTTCGTAAATAGTAGCCGGTAGTGAAGAGCGTCACGCCACGACGCGTCTATGGACAGCCGTGACAGTAGCTATTGCGCATGCGCGTGTGAAAGCCAGCCACGTATTCACTAACCATCCTATGTTAGTTTCAGCTCCAAGAACCCCCATTGAACTGGTATTATGGGTTACTCTAAACTATAAAAACACATATTCGCCTACTATCCTATATTAGTTTACTCCCTTCTGTTAGTTTGGTATACTACGTTAAAAAATGATGGCCCGATGGCTGAACGCGCATGCGCAGTAATGATGGCCGCCCTTGAGTGGCCTCCGTAGTTGTCATGAAGGTCTCATTGTAAGCAACAGTGTATATTATATATATATACATATATACATGTGTGTAAATCTTTTTTCAGGTCAGAAATGAAAAGCGACAATTCGTTGCCAATTCATGAATTCGGTTATTGAAACCTAAATATGGTCATTTAAAAGCGTCAAAGTCAGCGAAAATCGCTGTAACTAGCCCTCTTTGTACTATATTCATTCTTCTGTAAAACAGTATTTCAATCATTATAGCGACAATGCTGTATTTTTTTCTGAACAGATTGCTGTACTGAAATTCTATGGTTCCCGCTTAAAATCCTTAGATAAACAGAACACACGCGATGCTAGTTTATGCTATTTTCCATCGCCGTCGCTGTGCTGATTTGTAAGCAAGTGCTTTGAGACGTATGTATACTTCCTCCAGCCAATTTGTAATGCAGTTTGATTAACTTCAAAGTGATGGAAGNCAAGTGCTTTGAGACGTATGTATACTTCCTCCAGCCAATTTGTAATGCAGTTTGATTAACTTCAAAGTGATGGAAGTATTTTATTCATATAAAAGTGCTTGTTTTTTAAAAATTGATATATAAACAAACGCGCTTATCACTGTTGACCATATGACTTTGACAGTTGTCCACCAAGGCGAATTGGGTTCAATTCCTGACCGGGGAATAGTGCCGGACGATGCCGCTGGTTGGTTTTCTCGGGGAACTCCCGCTTCCTTCGCCCTTGCATTCCGGCGCTGCTCCACTTTCATCTCGTTTCACCTTCATCGGCTCTCAAAACCTCGTTCTTAAGAGCCGCCCAGATCTCTTCACCCACACCCGATATTTCGTCTTTTGTGCATGTACCCCAACACTGACCTACCCTACACCAATGCAAATGTCAAAGTCACATGGCCAGCAGTGACGAACGTGTTAGTTAACATCTAAATATTCAAAAGAGAAGCCCTTTTATATGCATACGATGATATTATCTATTTTAGTTTAATCTAATTGCATTAAACATTATTTAGAGAAGTATACAAGCATCTCGAAGCACTTCTTTATACGAACAGTGTTCTAACGTCAAACCCTTTCCACGTCGTTTACGATAGTCGCATTGGCAGAGAAACAGTCATATATTGGGGCGCGGAGAGTGGCTAGTGCGCACCTCCGGCGCGCACTGCACGCCATTTTCCCTCTCACGCGACGGAGCAGTCTCTGGCTCCCGCCGAGTCACGGCCGGTGGAAGGTGCGATACATCACGTAGCCACCGGTCCGCCTTGGCTGCATGACGTCAGCTGTTCCTGCGCGCAGCCAGTGATTCAGTGCTGCGCTGACTGGCGGGTGCGTTCAATCGCCCCCCGGCTAGCGTGAGGTCCGCGCAAGGTTACGCTGTCTCTGTGAGAAGCATCCCGCCATCTGCCGAACGCTTGCAGCAAATGTTTACAGATCATTCGCAATGCCTTTGATTCTCGACGTGAGTTATTCCGGAAAAAAAATTAATACTATAAAATCTACGTAGTATCCTAATGAGATCACGTTAAGATAGCCTAGGTTGTCAGGTAGAGAAGTGTTTATTTATTCAGTTCAAACTAACCTGTAATAAAAATGAGCAAATTTTTTTTTTACAGTTTAAATTTGGAATACCAAGCTAATAAGAGCCTCTCCGATTTAGACTAACTTAAACTGAGACCGTATTTTATATAAGTATTTTTGTGTGTAAATTAAAGTAAACATACAAATTTTTTTTTTTGTCAGTACGTTGGGTGAACTTGGTAAATCTCGTACGCTAGCCTCGGTTTGCTCCTTCCTCCGCGTCCAATACGTCACACCGGGGAGCGTTCGATAAAATTCGATATGTTGCTCTCGATATCAGCCTTAATTTACTCCGCTGTCCTCGTCCTGGTAATAGTTCAACACAAATCGATATACTGCTCTCGATATCGTTGTTATTTTTTTTAAATATTGTTTCTTAAACCCGATGAAGAAATTCACAGCAATGCAACAGCGTGCACATTGGCGAATTTACGACACTGCAGATATTGCTATATTTTATAATCGATGCTGTAATATTGTTGGTATTTGCAATATAATTAGTATCGCGATACTAGCCAGGCGCGACTATATTCGACTTTATACTACGCCGTCATGGGATTTGCTCTTCTGCCATGTTTCAAGGTTTCGCGTCGACCCACTGTGAAACGATGTAAGCTGTATTTTTATATTTCCCATCACAATTTATATAGCTGACGTCTGTGAACCCTGAAGCAATCGGATATCTGCAATAACGATATTTTCAAGCCGACCGAACAGGCTTGTGATACTCAGAGTTATGGAATTATAATCCCGTGTTAAGACGTATATATGACCTGCAAACACACTCCGGTAAGCTAAAATCCATACATTTAAGTTTAACATAAATTTTATTTATTTACGTCTATTTCTATACCGGCCAAGTAATCGAGAAGTGACTAATGTACAATAGAAAACACACGGATGCGTCTAAATTTGACACGTAAGTCCGTGGTCTATCCGGGTTTTAAACCAGACCCAGCACATCAGTATTTCAAAGATAACGTTGTCGGGGCCGCGGTAGTGTAGTGGCCAGACTACTCGCCTACAACCAAGGCGAACCGGATCCAATTCCTCGGCGGGGTTGCACCCGGATTCTCGCACGTGGGAATCGTGTCGGACGATGCCGCTGGTCGGCGGGTTTTCTCGAGATTTCCCGTTTCCCCCGCACTTGCATTCCGGCGCTCCTTCCCACTCACCTCGCTTCGTCCTCATCAGCTCTCAAGACCTCGATGTTAAGAGCTGTTCAAATCTCTCTACTCTCCACTCAAAGGTAACGCCATACTAACCGTGGACACGAAGAACGCCTAAGGCGATAATTAAAAAAAATGGGTGCGTGTACTTATGTACGCGCGTTATAAGTTATATTTCTTTGGAGTGACTAAGATAAAATTTTATTACGTGTGCAAATAATTTATGTAAGTAGGAAAACGATATAATGACCGAAGAAAGACATTAAATACAATTAATAAAGGTTTGATTAAAGAATATAATTAAACTTTAAAAAAATACTTGAAAACACTTTGTTACTAACAAATTGTTTACGGCACAATGTAAATAAAATTAATTAATAAGATATATATTCACAATGAATTACTAATATCAATGAAATGTTTTTCAATTTGCTTTTTACATGAACTGATTTTCTGTCGGTTTTAAATATAACCACGTGCTATGTTGTGTACCTTGCGTTTGTATATAGCTAGACGATACGCGCATGCGCGTTGGGTCATACCCCTATCACGTTCACTGTCGAATTTCGTTACACTGTGCGCGCGCAACTTCCATTGCACACTAAACGTTTACCCTCAACACGCCAAAATAAGTATAACTTAAAAAAAAGCGTATATTAAAAGCATTTAAAACTAAATATTTTTGGTAATTGCAATATTACAGTTATTTACCACATGATGCCACAGCTTTAATTTTTTCTCTAGTAAGGCCGTATTTCGTATTCTTTGTAAATGTAGTGAGCATACTTGAAAACGAAATTAAAGAGCCAACGTCGCACAATGTAACCTACCAAACAAAAAAAAATTCCATCCCATGAATTTTTTTCCGAGTTGCACTCTAAGAAAAGTTTTAGATGAATTTCCACGACAAAAAATTGTTCAGGAACCAGTAACACTCAAGTGACATGCCCACGTGATATCAATAACAAGATCATATAACAGTAAATCGTAACCACAGTAAACTTAAAGTGGCGGGGAAATTCTTTCGAACTCACAAGTTTTCGTATTCTGATCTGGGAAGCAACGAACATGCATTCCATTTTTACATGTAGTATTACGTTACTATAGTGTACAAGAAGTCCTTCGATTTGTCCATTTGACATTCACTGGGTGAGTTAAAAGACAATAATATCAAAATAACAACCTTAACAAATTACTGCAATTGTTTAAAATTGACCAAAATCACCGCGAACTAAATTGATTACGTCGCAACTCCTTATACATATAAGTTCAAGGTTTTGGTGCGTTATAAATATTTAATGGTTCACTGGAAACGACGACCGTGAAAAGATGATCGTGAGTTACGGGCGCGCTGGTGAAACTCCGCGGGCCACATTGGGGAAACACACAGCGTAACCACATTCTTCGTACCGCACCACCCACGCAATGAAATTCCCTAATTACAAATATGGCTGTGAAGAGGAAGAGGGGAACCTGCGTTTTACGCACCAGAGTGTACAATGAACTATCCAGCCTCCGATGTAATACAGATAGACACGTTTCCGGGTAAAATCGACGACATATAAACCACGAATAAAAAAAAACAGATAACAGTTTTGTTACAAAATGAGTAGACTGAGGAAGGATTATACTTTTATTGTCCCACTGAATGTCTTCAGACATTAACGGGATGACCTCAGTTAAGAAGTGATAAGTAAATACAAATGCGAGGTCGCCGAGGTTGAAGGTCTCATCTGCAATGAGTAACATACTGGGAATTCTAGACCATTAAATACGTTTCAGTGAACTGCTGTGGTCAACTAATGTAACAATTAATAGTTCCAAGTTCCACTGTACATAAAAGAGTGATAATCGGAACAAGAGGGCAAGGGCCAAGAAGATAAGAAGCTAAAAAGTGTCGATCAGATAACGAATCGTTACGAGACGTGATAAGGCCTTAGCTGGACGGCCTGCCTGATCACACCTTCACATATTTATCCAGGACACTGGCAGTGATTACTGAAATTAGTTACGCAATTACAAACCACAGAAAACTCCCTCCACCGGTCAGTAAACGGGGACAATGCAGTCGATATAGGGCAGTGTAGCCCGTGGGCGGTGTCTTTTTGTCGTCGAGCTGTTGGAACGAAAAGACCACTGAAACTGGGTGTGTCCGGGCGTCGACTTCCGCCATCTTAATCAGCCTCCGGAATCATGAACAAGGGGGAGACGGAGACTCGACTTTACACAGAACGTGGCTGTTTAAATCTTTATAAGTTAATATAAATTAATATTTCAGTACATTTGTATAGCTCCCCCCGCGCACAGCTAAACATGTTTATATAGAAATAATATTGTACAACCTTAATGTTAAATAAACCCCATTTCATACTGTGGTGCTCTATCTAATCAAGACTCATTATTTAGCTACGCCCATAGCCCCTTTCAGGTATGAATTGACTTAAAAGCTAAGTCGTAACGGAATGGATCAAGTTCGCAAGCTGCTTTATTCCACGAGCTATTCGAGGAAAACGTGATGGGAAATACGATGCTAATTCTCAGTAGGAGCACGATGTGAACGAGGCGAAAGTCACGAATATCACAAAGAGTAAGGCGCGACTTGAAGATTCCTCTGGTTAGTGAGATGTTTTGTGCAGTAACGGTAATACGAGGAAGAACATGAATTGTGATTAGACTTGCGCTCCCCACGCTAAGTTCCTTTTCAAGAACCGGCTCCTTCTTCGAAATGTTAGCGCGTCAACGTCTTCGATGAATGATTTATGGTCGCGATACGTTACTGCCAGCAGTATATCATACTTAAAAAATATATATGATCGTAGTTGTTTTACGGTTAACTACAGAAATTTACTTGTTTTTTTTTTTTTCATTTCACTGTGCAGGTTTATACACTTTCGCCACTTATAAAAAAATAACATTTTCGTGAGTCTAACAACAGACTGCTTCGTTCAAATGAAGATTTTTTACGAACGCAAATATGTTACTATTTAGGCAATTCTTGAACCAATTGATAAAAAAGAATTCATACGACGATTTTATCTTAGTGATTTGAAAAGTATATTTTAATGAGACGCTAATTTATGAAACTATTTTTTTTTCTAATCNTGTGTAGGTTTATACACTTTCACCACTTATAAAAAAATTACATTTTTGTAAGTCTAATGACGGACTGCTTCGTTCAAATGAAGATTTTTTACGAACGCAAATATGTTACTATTTAGGCAATTCTTAAACCAAATGAGCAAAAAAAATCCATTCGACGATTTTATCTTAGTGATTTGAAAAGTATATTTTAATGAGACGCTAATTTATGAAACTATTTTTTTTTCTAATCCGCTGTAAATGTTAACGGTAAGTAGCTCAGTGGTAGTTTAAGCTAATAAGTACACGTTAACTGCAGGGATTCTTCTTCGGGTGTTGATTTTAAAGGTGCTAACTGGGGCCCCTTCTACAATCGGTATGACGTTAACATAACTAGTCCTAGAGAATATGTAATGCATGTAGTCTGTCTCATCTACGAAGGCAAGATTCTGACAGTTCAGCGAAAGTAGCGCAAATGTTTACTTTTGGCTTATGTATCCCTCCGCCATCACCTGTTAGATCAAGTTTCAACTGCGTTGTTTATTTACAACTTTCCTTAGCTGGTCCAATTGTCTCTGTACTGCTAAACAAATGTTACGGTGTTTACAGATGAATAGAGACCTGAATAATTCGCGAGTTCACTGGCCTTTACGCTAGACTCCACAGTCTCATTTACAATCATGCAGATGTCAACTAACTCATCGCTTACTTGCTATCACCGCGGGAGGCGATGATTGGGCCTACATTCTGTTGCGTGGTTATAATTGGCTAACAATTAACACACGATGTGTTAAAATCCGCATCGGCCAATTACAAAAGTAAAATGAACGTAGGTGTTTTTGAATTCTAGCTTGTCCCGAAATGAATCAGTGAATTTTTCAGGTCTCTAAAGGTAAACATATATCTTAAGAATAAATAGCTAGGTTATGAAAGTAAAAATAGGAAAGCATGCAAAGAATAGAATATTTTTTCAGGAAATTATACGGCGGTAGTATAAAAGTATAAAAGTAAATATGTTGAAATTTAGGCGCAATTAAAAAATGTAGGTGCATGCAGGCTAAGAAAAACAATTTTACTTTGTAGCAAGACTTTATACATTACGCTTGCAGTATTTTGCCAGCAGTGGCAAGTACTTCTGTAATACACGTTGTACATGAACCACTTTCCAAGGAGGTAGGCCTGATGCTCACTGGTGTAATCAGTTGGTGACACATCCAGCGGGCAAACATGTTTGTAGCACAACTGCTGAGCACTGCTATTGTTTTACTGTAGGGAGCAAATTTGTTAAACGTTTTAGAGACAGTGGTTGTGGTTCTTATCAAGAGTTAACAATTTGGACATTACAACACGTATTTCAAGCTTGGTAATTAGGAATTTGGGGAAATTTCCAGACAGCGCGCATTCATTCATACTAATAAAGTATTTCGCGACTGAAAATGGCGTACGCTCATTATACAAGCGAGACCGGGTTGCCGCTTTTGCCGGCAGGTAGCACCACAGTCGTCAGCATCAGTAACAAACTGTTCACCAACGATATTTGAAAATCAATTGTTCCGTTTTCTATGCTCCTAACCAATTCGAGTTTTGAAATGTGTGGCTATTACTAAACTTCGACACCGCCATCATGTTTCTAGAAGTTCCTTCATCGCTCACTAGGGGCACTGGTGTCGCTCTCTCTGGGCCGTCATGTTGGTTCTAGAGTTGGCCGCTAGGTGCGCTGCTTTTTTATCACATTACTTCAAATTTTACTGTCAATGAGTACAGTAATGAACCGTTTGTATGCACACAACGGAGTTACATAACAGAAGAAGAAAAAGAAAACTGCAGTATAATGCCTAACGACGATTGGCTGCGTTGCTAGGGACTCCTGTGAATCGGACGATTTGACTTGGACAAAAGGGGACTCTCTGACGTCCTGCCATGGAAGTCACTTCACCTGAACACAAATGCACCACATAATGTAAAATAAGTCTAATAAGCACGCGCAAAAATATTTGTCACGTAATCGGAATTACTCACTGCTTATATTAGCGTGAAGATTCTGTGGTTTCCTTAAGGTCGTACAGACAAGACTACTGAAGACACAACTCCAGGAATTGGAAGGACCTGTGAATGCTGACTTGCTCTGATGTCGGTTGACAGGCCAAGCACGAACCTTTAGCAAGGGACCGAAGTGCTGGCTGCCAATTATTGCACAAAATAAAATTAATGCTGTTAGTAACTTTGCATTGTAACATTCAGTAAGCACACAAAACTACTTTATTTTAAAATCGCTTGCATAAAAATTTTAATAAAAAAAACATGGAACTCGTTGCCAAAATTGATTTAACCAGTTAATAAAAGTTTACTTCAAAACATAACATACCTTAGCGAGCCATTACTCGAATCAAAACTGGAAGCCGGCTGCGATTCCTCAAACTCTCTCACTAAAGGCAAAACAGCGACGAAGCAGAATGTCACTCGGATATGCAGACGGGAAGCCCTGATATCGGAGCGAGAGATTTCGCCTGGACTCCCATAACTCACAAGGTGTTTGTAAAACAAATACATCCCGACACGAGATTTCAGCACGCTCCATCCTTAATATAATGCAGCCGAGTGGTGGTGAGGCGCGGATTGATACAAGGGAAATAGTACCTCTAGTTACCATAGCATTTTCACTGGCCAACTTCCCCTCCTTCCCGCCTTACTTATTTTGTCAGAAACTATGTGGGATATAAGGTAACAATTTTGGCCAGGCATTTTTATTGGATGACTTCCCTCCCACCCTACTTATTTTCTTATAAATTATGTGGTGATGGTAGCAGTAGGAAATTACGAGGTGAATTTGGGAAAACCAAATCGGTTGACGTCACAGGCAGGGGTGCCTCTTCCCCCTCCTTCCCAGCAACGTGTAACCATAACTATTATTTAAATTTAAAAAATTGTTTCAATAAAATGTTTAATTTATAAAAACAAAATTAAATATTGGCATGCTACCATGGATTATTAGATATTATCTTAGTTTTCATACAAAATTAATCGCAAAGCGAGTCGCAGTAGATCGTAATTTCAGTTTTAGAAATAGTGTATTGACCCCGAGACATTCGCCGGCTAAGTGCATACACCCACGGCCTCGACGCGCGTGGGACGACACCGCGACAGAGCCGGCAGGGCAGGACAGAGTGAACTGGCCTCCTCTCCAGAACAAAAAAAAAATCAATTATTTGACGTTAAAGAAAACTTTGCTTCTAATCCAGACACAATGAGTATTGGAAAACTACTCATTCCATTTAATTGCCAGTCTTGCACAAAAATACGTAAACTAAATGCATAAAGAAACTAATAAAATACGCGTCATATGTGAACAGAAATACGTATTAGCC
The DNA here is from genome assembly GCA_002778355.1 of Clitarchus hookeri. Lineage (NCBI taxonomy): Eukaryota > Metazoa > Arthropoda > Insecta > Phasmatodea > Phasmatidae > Clitarchus > Clitarchus hookeri. The sequence goes on from NQII01002690.1 coordinate 48,157, forward strand.
CGTGCAGGAAACCACTGCATGTTCTAAGGAGCCAGTAACCGAAATATATTCGCTTTCTGTTATTTTTTGAACTTATACATACACTGAAGAGCCAAAAAAAAACCGGGGTAGGCGCGCGTATGCAAATAACAGAGGTATGGAACTAATCAGAGTAACTCGATGCGGTTGGCAGCTAGATCGGTTACTGCTGCTACAATGGCAGGTTATCAAGATTTGAGTGAGTTTGAACGTGGTGTTATAGTCGGCGCACGAGAGATGGGACATAGCATCTCCGAAGTAGCGATAACATTTGGATGTTCACGTACGACCATTTCACGAGTGTACCGTGAATATCGGGAATCCGGTAAAACATCACATCTTCGACATCGCTGCGGCCGGAAAAAGATCGTGAAAGAACGGGACAAACGACGACTGACGAGAATCATTAAACGTGACAGACGTGCAACCCTTTCTAAAATTGGCGCAGATTGGATTTGTGGACT
>NQII01002690.1:48704-69083 GCA_002778355.1 Clitarchus hookeri
CACGATATTAGGCAGGTATACCAGTTTTTTTGGCTCTTCAGTGTATATATCAAATACGATCGTGCTCGTAACATAGTCACTGCTCGCCGAGATATACCGTCATCTACATTATTGAAATATATAAGTGGCGGGAACATAAACAAATGCCACGCCAAGCATAATAACTCAGCTCAGTTAGGCAGGCTCCTTAATATGTTATGTCTCTGAATAAAATACTGTTTCTGAACTATGATTTTATAGTGCATATACAAATACAGTAAATCCACATATAATTATTTACACGTTGAAACGCAGTTCTATTCGCTGGTTTTTGAAAAAGCACCACGTGTATTTGGTTGTGTTGTGTAACATAATTGATCAATAATTTATTGGCTAAATTGAACTGTTACCTATATTTTATATGTAAATAGGCGTGTTATTAATAGATACGTGCACGAATGTGGTTCGTTGTCCTTAATTTTATTGATATGAAAGTAGAACTTCAGCAAAGCTCCGGAATTGACTTTAATGTCGGATCGTGAACGTAATATCCACAGGCAAAGATGGGGAAAATATTTACGCATGATGTAACACAAGATCAGTGGAGGATTTAAGCAATCATCTTAGAAATGGGAGGTTGTATGCGTAACATCCGAAACTTGGGAAGTAACAATTCTTATATCCTTTAGGCATTGTAAGCAATTTTGTTGCATTTTCTGGGTTACTTATGCGTGTTATTCTGTAACTATTATCTTCGCGTCAAAAAAGTTACAGGAATATTTTGTCAATACATTTTGTGGACGTCATAGTGTTAGTGATTTTTTTTTTTTTTTTTTTTTNTTGAATGCATCCTATATAGATAAGTAAAATCTTTAAGGTGAAGCATAATCCCTCAAATGTCAATAATTTCATAAAATTAAAAAAAAACAAAAAAAACGTACCATTATCAAATGTAGCCTTTAAAATTATGAGCAAATCTGATTTCCTACGTCTAATTACACTTTCAATCACTGTCACATCATATTAAAAACTATGCAAAAGAAGCATATAAATGTCGGTTAGAAGCTATGTATAAAACGTAATCGTGCTATCCTGATTATTAGCTTCTTCTTAATTTTCAGTATGAAGGTTTAATTCTAATTTTGGCATATATATAATTTTTATTACTGGCGATTCAAATATCTACATTAAAAATAATTTTTTTTGTACAGAAAAAATTCTGGGGAAACCATTCTGCCCATTTTTCAGTACCTAATTGTATATTTATATGAATATTCTTAAAATTCCCCACTGTAAAATATTTTAACAACGGAACTGAAAACACCGTAAAATCGTAAATTTAAGAAAAAAAACATAAATTTCAGTTTCAGTAATTTATGTAGACATTTTATCAACGCACTGATGTAAATATTTTGAGCACAAAATTTATTCTATCTGAAGTACTGAAATGTTTAAATGTGGTACAAATTATTTATATTCGAAATATCTTTCAAAGAGCTTCTGTAATATCGTTTGTAATTAGTATACAACCGTGAAATATATGCTTCGAAACTTTTACTTTGAAGTATATTGAAAAAAAAATGGCTTTTTTATTTTTACAGAAATAGACCATGAATTTGTGTATGTTCACTGTAATAAAATGTCGTCTCTCTATTGCTCATTAGCATAAATGTATTCTGATCTGTAAATCAAAGACATTTTAATTGTCCTTGTAGTGAACTGGAAAGAGAAATTAAAGGGCTATAAAAAGACATCTTCAAATCTTGAAACATCGTGTTGTATTTGCAGCTGAGTTTTTGTCTTTGTTTTAATGTTATGCTGACAGCACATTTAAGTCGGCTTGACATTATTTCGTGGTACAGCATAATACTATGAATTACGATTTTCTCGCTCTATATACCTTCACTATAAGCTGCACTGTAAAACTTTTCTATATTTTTACAAAATATTCTTTGGAAACTATTTACCCAGATTATTACTTGTAACACTACAAGTAAATAAAGAGCATATTTTACATGCTACTGTCGAGTGGGTAAAACTAACGTTAAATATTTACAAGCACGTACCATAGACTGTGTTTGTACTGTAGTGCTGCAAGAATAATTTTTTTGGCTACTTCTATTTTTTCCAAATAATTGTTTGTAAAATGAACAAACTATTTTATTGCGTACAGTTAACAAATCTACAAAGATTCTGGTTTCATTAACTGGAAAGAACTGTAAACAGATAATTTTTTCAATGGAAAAGTCTTCTGTGAAAAAAATACGTAGAAAATAAACATTATGATAATGTAAATAAGGATGAGTACGTTGGACAGAAATAAAGGTCCTTCAGATAATAAAAGACTTTCTCAAACTTTAGTTTTACCAGATACAAACCTCGACACAAAACTTCGAAGCGAGTGTAAAATGAAATCAGCGAGGGAACCCTCACGATGTTCAGTTGCCTTCACTTTACAAATGTCCTTGTGCATTTCATGGAAGAAAAAGTGCATTTATTGTTAATTTTTCTGATAGGACGAGGGCTATCATAAATTTGAATTTGAAAATATTGCAGAATTTTTAATGTAAATACACTTTTGTGATAAAGAGTATTGTATATTTTTGTTCGGCATTGCCTTTTATCTTAATAATTCTATATGTGTAGGGGAAATATTTTCATCAATCGCCGGCATGGCAAAGTTCGTTTTGAAACAAATATTTATGTACCACAAGTTAAAACAACATTTCGTTTTACAATACCAGAAAAATGTGTTACACCAATTCATAATTTATACTAAAAAAAAATATTTTGTTTATTTCAATTATCTCAATAGAAATATATCGTTTTAAAAATAGGAGTATTTTAATTTATAAATAAATTACATTTCACCAGTGTGAGATTTGTATTGTTTTCATAACACATTTCCTTGACAATTTTTCTGAATTGCAGCAGAAACTAAATATTAAAAAGCTCTTTTCTCAGAACAGTCGTGCTTGACTATAGAAGGCCGTAATAGCTGCTGTATTACTTTACAAATGAGGCTTTCTCACATGCAGCTCCTTGTGAAAAACTATTAACTACCTTCCCTTGTCAGTCAGACTATCCCAATACACGTCCTTTTAAAGCAAGCCCATTGAGATGTTTCTACCCACAGTGGGATGCAATAATGTTTTAATTTCTGTGCAATATGGGCCACGTGTGCTCGGGACTGACAACACTCACTGACATGCAAAAAAAAAAAAAGCAATTTTCTAATGTAGTACGCACTTGATCCACAACATAACTCTCGAAAACGTCCATTATTACCTTGCAGCTTTTATACTTAACTTTTCACAATGAAATTTCTACTTTAGGTGGTTTTGCAGATCATTTTTAAAACAATACAATACATAGGTGCCAAACGTTTCAAGTTTTCCTTTGTTGTATCATATATCAATGGTCAGATAAGAGGTAATTAAACATTTTTGCATGAAAGAATTTACTAGATAAACGTGTTTAGAATTATTACGCAGCGTCCGAATCCGCCTGAAGTACGTACTGTACCGTACTCATGCGTACCTGTCCCCGGAAGTGACATCATCAGTGCTGTCCGAATAGCAAGTATACAAGTATATGAACATGTATACTGCTCGCGGTCTTACGGCTTACATATGCCACCATTTTGAGATGCATTTTGTAGGTAACAATTGATTTTCGATATTATTATTTTATTTGAAGTCTAATAGGGCAACATCACTAATTCGAAGGCTTAGAATTTTGAAGTTATTAAATAATTATGGAAAGACACGCTTTAAAAAAATTATAAACAATAAATTCGTATTAGGCCTATCTGTTCATAACCAACCGAAGCTAATGTAAAACAAGGAATCAAAATTGCAAACTAACATACAATCAGTATGGCAATAAATTTTATGTAAGTCAAATTGAAATAATATTGAATCCTTGATTTAACCCCTACAAAGTTTCTGCAATTAACGAGTTCTTCACCAAAATGCAAGTTAAATAAAAGTAATTGCCTAGGTAATAGCTGTGGTCGAAGCCAACAAGGTTACCTGTCCGAATTCATCAAGTATGACACCAAGGGTCTGTGAAGTATACAGGGGTGCAAGTACACTATTAGATATCTGAATATGGGCACGGCGTTTGGCGACATTTGTCAGTAGAGGTTTTAACATCGACATTCTGATGTTTAGTAGTGTTTGCAGGTACTATGCAGTGCAAAGTTTACTGTTCGATGGTATGAGGGACAATGATAGTCATAGAACTCATACATAATGATTTTGCAGTTTCTTCAGCTTAAGCGAAAAGTGTATTGAAAGTCTCAACAGCTCTTAGGTTAGATATTTNCATAATGATTTTGCAGTTTCTTCAGCTTAAGCGAAAAGTGTATTGAAAGTCTCAACAGCTCTTAGGTTAGATATTTATATTCTCGCTCAAAACACTACCATACAATTGAAAGCAGTCTGCCTGTGTAACTTTTACTTCTAGGGAAACTGGATTAGTGTAAGTGTTAGAGATAAAACGTCACTACGATTTGTAAATGTCACAATAAATCTCGGATCACAAAGTGCTTTGACCAGTGCCCTTACATTACCTGCCATGCTTTCCATTTGAGAACAATTTGCAGTGCTTCTGCTTATTTGTGCAGGTGCAGTAACACTGCAGTATGACGTTTGATCCAGCCAGTTTCCTTAATTATCCTCCAAAGTATTTAAATATTTCGTTTGAAAATGCAGTAAAGGAATAAATGGTTTTGAACATTACTGAATCTCTATTCCTGACGCTTTGATCAGTTGGGGACTTGGATATCGACAAATTCGAGACAGACTGTAGTAAAGTCAATGAACTACGTGATCGCTACTCTCTGCATTTTTTTAAAACCACCACATAGTTCTGAAGTCATTCGTGCATTTGTCTGTTGCAATTCCAATACGATCTGTTGTATTTGTATTTAAATCCCGTATCAGACTGAAAACCATGTAACGCAGCCTCACACCAGTTCGTTTTTTTCTAACTGCTCGTCGTTTTCTTGTTCGTGCTCTTCTTGTTAACATTTACTTCGTGAGGATAGTAATAACCCTCGTCTCCTTGAATCAATAAAAACAATAAAATCGTCTGTTATGAGACTGTTATAAACATACCCAATGTAAGAGTTAGTTAAGAGATGAGTGACACATCTGTCGTTTAACCACACGACCATCGAGGGTGTAAACTGTAAAGGATAGAATTTTTCAAAGAAATTTAATCAACCCTAAATTTAAATAAGGGATTTAAAAAAAAAATTTAATTCACCTTTTAAACTGTCTCATATTTCAGAGAAACATCGGGTATGTTTTCCACAAAATAAGTATTTTTAAACAGGTAAATATTTTTAACCGACCCCATGTCCTTCTTTTGCATGCTGATGAGTTTTCTTCAGGAAAGCAATACTTATATTAGTCAAGTTGTAAATTTGTTATAAATTAATAATCGAGGTGTTATTCCTGCACTACACGCTATTACTCAAGAGGCTTTTTCTAAAAGTAAATTCTTAAAAGCTTAAATCAAAAAGCATAAAATTACATCATAATGAGAAAGACCCATCCTCAAGTGAATAGTGACTACCTCAGTCTAGAGGAGGAATGCAGCACTTCTGTTGCTTTGCTGTTGTTAAATCTGTTGTAGAAACATACGTGCAAACTCACATGTACATGCTTTTTTTTGTTACGTACCAGATTATATCGTCACTATTAAATTTTAAAGTTTAGTATTTTCATTCAAAATTCTTAGTGCACATACTGGCGAGGTGATAAAATTTAAAATGGGTCTAAGTGAATGCTGCTCTGTTTATAATATATGATTTTGTGTGTGCCTACATAAATGAACATTGTGATTAGCTTCCGAATATTTATTTGCAACTGTATAATATATTTACTACATACATTTTCATCCCAGGAAATACTTTGTAAAGAACGTATTTTCTCGAGCTCTCAGAGGATGGGGGAGCGGTCACCCCCTCCGCCTCGGCCTTAAATCCGCCACTGCGCAACATACATGTTAAATAATAAAAAAATCATGCGTTGTTAACAAGCAAATTTCGTTTAAGTTTTGACGTATCCGCAATGTATGGCATGTGTATTTCCAAAATAATAAATTACATTTCATCATTTCGCGTGAACGGATCAAAGCTTTCCATCTTACGCAGACAATGAATTTCATATATTGTCTCTAGTGTATATAAACAATAATTTTTTTTTTCAAATATAAACTATATTCTATTTATGTGTGCTAGCGAATACTTCAGTTGGTTTCTAGGCTGGAGAAAGTAAATTATATTTTAAATAATGCTTCATTAATTAAAAAAATATTACAGAAGCCTTCAGCATGTAAGCAATGCTTAATCCATTTTGATTCTGCAAACGCAATTGTGAACATTACGCACGTTTAGGCAAATGTTGGTCAGTAATAATCAATGATGTAACCTGTGGGTAAATGATTCGCAAACAGTCTTACTTGTCTAGGTCATAATTGTTTGATATTAATGAAGCCGAAAATATAGCCTACATTGACAACCAAACAAGTGTTGTACCGACTTGAGCCCAGCAACACCTGAAACCGTAAAATTAAGTTTATATTAAAGTGTCAGCAAAACCAATAAAACATAACAGTGACTCGACACTTCTCTCACCTATGACTTACAGGCTGCATGCGGGGTCAACACAAAGTCGTACTCGGGTTTAATTTACGCACACTTACGTTTATTTGGTAAACACAGGTCACTGTTACACATACGAGACCTATCCCCTTTTCCTATCTGTCTGAACTGCTGGGTTAATTCTAACGCGTTCTACAGACGTTCTGGCGAAAGGCTTGTGTTGGGGGGGAAGGTTCTTGGCGGGTTGCTGTGTTTACCTCTGTGTTGGCTGTGGTGCGTTGTCCTCTCTCTCTCTCTCTTTCTCTCTCTCTCTCTCTCTCTCGGGTTGGTGTCCTGGTGTATCTCTTCGGCTTCTGGCGGGAAGTCCGGGCTCGTATCCCGGGATGTGTAGTCTCTCGCTCTCTGGTTCCACCTCCACTCGCGTCCCGCCCCTCTCCCGATCATAACTCGTACATCACTCCTGGTACTCGCTTTGTCTTCCCTATATATAGTTTTCTCGTGGTACTTCCCCTGAAGCCCGGTGGTTTCCTTAATTATGCGGGAGAGATGAGGAAGGGGGGGTGGGGCGCGTGCTGTGCTTCCCCGGCTCGGGGGGGTTCCTTTGCTCGTTACTGTCCTCGGGGTGAGAGGTGGTGGGTGTGGCGTCCTCGGGGAACCCTAGGGTCATTACCTCAGGTTTCTCCCCTGCGCGGGTATCTAGNATTATTATTAAAAAAATAGAAATTGATATATAGAAAATATGTACTCTTAACATTGTGATGCGACGAGGGCGAAGCGAGGTGAATACGGAGCAGCGCCAGAACGCAAGGGCGTGGGAAACGGTAGATCCCCGAGAAAACCCACCAACCAGCATCATCGTCCAGCACGGAAATCAGGGAGCGTTTCCAGAAAATATGATTGTTTATTCACTTAGATAAATATTTTCTCTCATTAGTAAGTTATAAAAAAGATACATACAAGATTAAGTATAATTTAATATTAATATTCGTTTAAATAAAGTGAAAGAAGATTTTAGGCGAGGAATCAATTTCGTTGGATTTTAGATGTGTTTTCCATTTTAATGATGAACTCATGTTTTTTATTGTATATAATTACCAATGTTTTAATGCGTGTTGTGTTTCTTTGTAGTACTTTTTATTATCCACTGTCCTCCGTCCTCATCCGGTGGGCTTGTCTTTACCTCGCATGACAGGCTGCGACGAGTCGTGGTCTGCTCGACGAACAGAATCGTGTCAGCTTCTTCCTCCGGTAGGAGTGTATGCGTCTCGCCATCGCAATCTCCACTAAAGCGAAGCATTGTTTCCTTTTCTCCTCGTCATATTTCGTAGTCCTTATGCTGTATGCCTTTTTTTAATGATGATTGTTTCACCCTTGTTCAGCTCCAATAGTTCGTCGGTGGTGCATGGTAGGGTTACATCCGGCCTCATGTTGTACACTGTTCATGTTTCACCATCGCAATGTATTCTGTCCATAAAGTACACTTTTGACTTGCCTTCGGCGTTCAAGATACTCGGGTTGTATGAAGGCACCAGAGTGTAATAGAGTCGGGAATTATTCACACCATCACAGGCTTCTATGTTTTTCTTAGCATATTCATGCCGTGAGCCGCCTAGACAGTACTCCACTTGCTGGAACCTAGGGATCGTGTTGGGATAACACTTCACCATACCCCTGACTCGAAGGAGCTGGTGTACATCCCCTCGTGCATCGAAGATCGTGGTGATTGTGAGATGGGTGTAGCTTTGGCAGGAATCAACCAACTACTGGTGGTGGTGATTAATCTACATGGAGCCCTCATGTGCTGGAAGCCATTCGTCGAATGTCGTCAAGTTCTAGGTTGTGCTGGGTCGTAGACCTGATGTGATCAGATGCATGAGGTCGGCGACAGCTTGGTCTGCAGAGCCATTAAGGTTTTCACTTTAAGGACACTTCGTCGATGGAGGAGGTGGTGCTAGTGGTGGCTGCTGTTGCTTTGAGACATAGCACCTTGCACCAGCTGCGGGAATGAGGAGTGTCCATAATGGAAGTGGTGCACCCTTCGAAGTACTCCTTGCAGGGAGGCAGTTGCAAATATCTTCGTATTTCTGCAGGTATGCTGGAAGTCTCTCGTACGCCTACCGAACATCGTGATGTGCGTATGTTAGCAGGAATTCTTTCGGTAGAAAGGCCAGTTATTTATCTGGATCTAGGGCCGCAAGTGACCATAGCCTCCCATATGCGACGATCGCCGAAATTATTTTCTGCCCATTGGGACAGCATGCAAACATCTGCTGCTTGGCGATGAGAAAATTCCAGACGATAAATAAACTGTGTATTTTAAGGCGAGCAGGTAACTATGACGACGGCAGCAGGCAGGATACAGGATATTATGGTACATGAGTGCAATGGATGAGGTAGGCGAAAGTGCCTGATTGGCTCTGACAAACTAGCCAATGGGAAAACAGGTATGGGTTGGAAAAAAGGGAGTGGTGAAGAGGGGTTTGGGGTGGGGAATGAGTAGGTGGGCATGTTGCAGTGGGGGAGGATGGATGACCGGTTCCAAAAACGAAGGATGAATGACCAGCACAATAAATATAAATGCATTGAATGAAAAAAATTATACGTAAATAAAAACTGAACAATAAATGTAATAATTAAAGTAAAAATTAATTAATGCTTAAAATGTTTTTTGAAAAAAAAAAGTGACTAAAAATGATATTATTTTACATTCTTATTCTGGAATAATCATGACAACAAAAACTTACATTCTTTTCAATATAATTTTTTCCCCCATACACATGGTATTAGAAATACTTTTTAAACCCATTTCACAGCACATATCTCGATGGCCAAGTGGTTTAAGGCGTCTGTATGCCGAACCGAGATTCGGCAGTACGATCCCACCATCCTTCAGACTATATTTTGAGCTCCGAAATAAAAAAGCAGCGCCCCTAGCAGCCAGCTCAAGAACCAACATGGCGACCGAACGAGAGCGACACCAGCATCCCTAGCAGGCGATGAAGGAACTACTGGCAATAAGATGGCATGGTCGAACGAAGATGAAGATGAATAATAGGGTGGCACACTCTAGCAGCAATAAGCAATATTACAGCGATCGGTGGTGCATTCGAGCGGACGACGAGAGAACTGCCGCAGACGATATCCAAGATGTAGGGGGCGAACGAAGGTGAGTTATTGGGAAACAAGTTGCCCAACGAAAACAATATGGCAGATCCAAGATGGTGGCAGCCCCCTGGCGCTTCAGTTCCCAGCTCTTGTCCTGGAACCTGCTATTTCTATCTACTGACTTTGTTACATAACTAGCATTTCTTTATGATGTTCCACAGAACTATTTAGAAGATACCTGGAAGTTCTCTGTGTGTGCAGCTGCTGCCACTGTTCTTTCATTTTTTCACTCTGGTGTTTTATAGGTCATTCATTGTACAACAGTGTACGCAGTTCCTGCATCGACCACTTGTATAAAACATTTCCAGCCATTTGCCAGTGTACGCTAAACATCAGTTTCGACCACGTCAAACCACTTCCGATCTGCGTAACTTCCTCTGCTTTGCAGCTTGTGTATTCAATGATGATATACAAATATTAAAATAAAAAATCCACAAGTGGTTTACGTTTGAGACAGGGTCTGACGTAGAGGTGAGAGGAGTGTGAAGAGATTTGTTCGGCTCTTAACATCTGGTCTTGAGAACCGATAAGGGTGAAGCAAGGTGAGTATGGAGCAGTGCAATGCAATGGTGGGGAAAACGGGAGATCCTCGAGGAAACTCGCAGACCAGCGGCATCGTCCGGGCACGATTCACACATGCAAATATCCGGAAGTGACCCTGCCGGGAATCGAATCCAATTCGCCTAGGTGGGAGGCGAGTAGTCTAAACTACCGCGGCCCCTTGAGTTGAGAGGGGGCTGGCGCTAAGAGGAGCCCGCTGCTCCACCTTAAGTACAGGCTGTCGCCCCAGCCAGCCCGAAGAATGGATGAGGTGAGACGATATGGGGATAGAAATGCAGCGGAATAAAGATGGAAGAGGAAACAGGAAAGCCCTGAGAAAACCCCATACCACTCTAATGTCCGCCACACTCCCCACATGAGAGCCTCTTTTCAGAAAGTTTCCCTCCCACCGGGGACTGAGGATCGAACCGATAACCTCGGAGTTGGAGGCCTGCCATTAAACAACTGAGCCAACCGTGAGACCACATATGCAAAAATAATGAATAATTTTCCCAAAAAAAGTTATTGGTATTTATTATTTTTCTAACCGCAGACGGATGCTTTAAGAAGGTAGACCTTTCAGATGACAAAGTTTTTGGAATTTGATGGCTATGGTGTTAATTTTCTCGTAATTAGCTTCATCAGTTAGGCAAGTCCTACACACGTTTGTTAATGGGAAGATGCCTTACACGCTTAAGTTACACACAAATATACGCCTGAAATTCACATCCGTACCTTAGTCGGAATTAGAACCCAGCACCACAATGCCGTAACCCCAGCCAACCAGTGCAATAGCAAGGAATCTCTGACAGAGAGAGAGGGCGTTAACTTGGATACTTCAGACAACTGAATTGCAATCATTTTTTGTACAGTTTCAAAGTCCGTTTAGGTGATTTCAATTTATTTCAGTGTTAACGAGACTAATAAGTGAGGAATATGTGAATGTGATATTTTAGTCTAAACTTGTACCTACTGTTGGAATATTTTAACCACATTCGGTGTCAAATGTACCAAATGACGCGTGTGTACAGGAAACAATAAAATATCGTTTATAATTACCATTCACAAGTTATGAAATACTGCAGACCACAGGCAGTATGAGCTGCCGTACACTCGAGGTGGCGGCAAACACCGCATGTTGCCGCGACTACCGTAATACTTGACAGAGAGGATCAGCTTCACTTGCCATCGCAGCTTCTGCGCGTGCGCGTGCACTGTGCGTTAGCAGAGCCACGGCGTCGGAGGTATAGTTGCCAGCACTGCTTCGGAAAGAAAGGAAGTTATTGTTTGCCGCTTTGTAGAGCAAGCCTGCAGGAGGCGCGTGGTTCTCACAAAGCAGCGTTGTCTACGCTTGTAGACAGTTTGTTTTACTTGCTAGAATCGTGATTTTAAACCATTTCTTTTATGTGGAAAGGCAAAAATGAACAAGCTACAATCAAATAAATTCATAAAAGACATTTGACTATTCTCATTAAAACATTTACAGTTTCACGTACTATTGAATAAGGAGTTCCGAATAAAACCTTCAACGTTCATGTTTTATAACACTGGATTTTCTGCTAGAAACGCTTCTACCAAAGTAAGATATATAAAGATATTTCGCTTCACTTTTCAAGTCACGCTACAGCAGTATCACTTGCTGCTAATTTCAAATTTTCCTTGCGCTTCCTACAGCGAAAGTTATTATTTTAATTGATTTATTCTGAATATTTGTGCTTATGTAAGAGTAATAATAAACAGTAATATTTTCATAATATTTAAATCTTTTTTTTTTTAAAGCGAAATTGACATGTAAAATTGTTTGCGTCATTCTGTCCCGAGAAGATCTTAGCTCTGATTCTGATTGTCCGTGAAACCTGTGTGTGCCGAATTTGTAGTTTTACGACATCCCACGCCAGATTTTCCAGTTGAAGCCCACTCTTTATGAACACATTTCTTATTGTGTCAGTTTTGTAAACAAAGCATTTATTGCATAAAATTGTATTAGTTCGTAAAATACTACCACGGGTCAACGCCTCATAGTTCTGGCAACATACTGTTTCTAACAAATCTAATCTAATTTGTCTACGCCATGTTGAAAAGTAATAGCTTCTGGTTTTACTTGCAACTTCCCTGTAAAGGTTACTAGTGTAATTCAGGTGCATACAAAAATTTTTAGTTTTACATATTTATTTTTATTTTGGCAATATCATAAGAGAGCAGTCATCTTGAAATCCAAAGAATGATTATTTATAGTCTACTTTTAGTGAATAAAATGTATGTGGCAAATCTGGTTTGTTTTACTGATGTTAGTCACATGCATATGAGTTTACTCGTGGACAAGTTTTTTTTACCACCGGTACAGTTTAGAACCAGTTGTATTCTCTAATGTTCTTGTTGGCTTTTGCCACAGGTTTCACATGGTGCAAAACACCTATTATTACTTTCATAAGATCCTTCAGGTTGTTTGCCAATATACAATTATATTTACTGTGTATCTGGTGCAAACTTTTGCATACCAAATGCCACTGTTTAGTTAGTCTATTATGCCGAAATGACAGCAACCATGGAATTCCAGCTATTGTTCGTCTTTTGTTACATATTCTCTAGGAAACACATATTTAATGAAATTTTTCTATTTATTGCTGTAATATCTTAAGTATGGCAACTAGTTTATTAATTTTCTTTTTGGTATTCCTATATATGATATGAAATTGAACACAACGTTTGGGAAAACTAAAACCTTTTCTCACTTTTTGCGAAATAGTAATTTTCCACCTCACTTTCTCGTAATTTATTCCGTCTCCGATAGGCATTTTTCCCTCCGACTGCAACAAAACCTAATCAATTAGAGCGCGCCAAGAAATGTCCTAATTTCCCTTTAATTAGTAAGATTGGCATGCGTGAATCGGGATACTCTGAATTAATTTTCGTTTCTGCAGTGATGGTTGTTTTGTCACAGAATGTCGTGATTAAAATTTCGTCGGAGCTCAAGAACTTTGTTTAGATTGTAGTGAAGTAGAGAATTGTGGGAAATGTGAGCCTGACTTGAGGCACACGTTAGTTAAAACATAACTACGCTAAGTCATCAATAACAATGAGTATGACAAAAATTATAACTGTTCATTCTTCGTGGATATATTTTGATCAGTATGTTGGTGAACTTAAATTTCATTACGAAACGTTTTATTTTTTGTTCGCTTATATTTGAAAGGTATATTTTGTGGGATATTGACGTGTATGCTCTTTAAAATATAGTAGTAAAAATGTTCCCTCACATTCCTATTAATCACGTGGCCTCCAAATATTCTTTAAAAAAAAATATAAAGGAAATCTGAAACGTAATATGCAGTCCACTTAATACGTGCTTCAACACGAATTATTTTCACCGGCCTGCGTAGTTAAAAATATCTGTACGTGATTGGTCGGTACAGACTGTCGTGTAAGAAAATTAAAAAAAAATCTCCGTCATCTACGTGCATTTACGACAGACGGGCGTTGTAGTACGTGCCTTAGTGCGTGTTCGCCTTTTCTACGNATCTCCGTCATCTACGTGCATTTACGACAGACGGGCGTTGTAGTACGTGCCTTAGTGCGTGTTCGCCTTTTCTACGGTTGTTTATTATGGTGACTGTAGCACGGCCTTAAAGATTAACACAGCCGTGGACTTAGTGACTAACGCCCATGCGTTGGACAAATGCAATGCGAAATTTGTATGAACATCAATAAATTACCTTTGCATCAACGCATACTCTAACTTGCATAAAACAAAAAGAAACCGCTTCAGTTTCCTATAATCAAAAATCATCTATCTTCTAATAATACGTTAAGGCATGTAACTATCTTTCGCAATCTTCTACAAATAGCAGTTAGTGTTTATGTTAAGGCAAGTCCAAATACGAGCACTTGTTGCAAAAACGTCGGCCGTCTTCTTCTCGATGCTTGAATCAGGTTGCAATGTTTGAAATCAGAGCTTTTTCTTCACGAAACCGCTAAACATATTACCATTTTACCGATATAAGAAAATAAAAATCACAGGCGATGGACGAGCCATACTCTCAATACGTCATGAACACTATAAATGCTTTTTCCGAGTTCTCCAATATATGATAACAAAAAAACAGCGTTCACACACTGCCGTGTGTCGTGATATACTGGTCGTAAGGACACGGCACCATTATACGGGTCTGCACTGAACATTGCTCAAGACTTTCCAGCAATTAAATTATAGGATCGCCGCTTGAAGCTAGAGTGATCGCCTCCCACTAGAGTTAACCCGGTTCGAATCCCAGCGGGGTCGCTCTGGATTTTCGCACTTGGAGATCGCGCCGGACGATGCCGCTGGTCGGCGGGTTTTCTCAGGGGTCGCCCGTTTCCCCCCGCCCTTGCATTCCGGCGCTGCTCCACACTCACCTCGCTTCACCCAGTTGAGAGACCTGCGCGTAGGAGTGACGAGGCACTGCTGAGCCTCCGCGTAGGCGGCGCCCTCGCCTTGCACGTGCCAGCTCCTGGCATGTCGGCGCTGCTAGAATTCACTTAAATGTTCTAGCGGTTCGAATGTGAAGCCCAGGTTAGTGTTTGTTCTACTCCGGTTAGGAACAAGATGATATTTCTTATGGGAGAGTTTGGCACGCGGGAAATATTCCGCGCTACGTGCGCAGTGTTTGGAAAGGTAGCTTTTAATTTAAATTTGAAGCTACGTTAATAATAAAAGAGAAAAATTTTTCTTAGTTACGAAGTTGTTTTATATTTGATTTATGATTATTGCAATTTTCCTGTTCTTTGACGTACAGAATAGGGAAAATTTTGTATATGATGTTCACGTTAAAGTGACCACTTTTGAAGCCCTAGTTACTTTATCTTCCTTTCAGCCAATTTTTTATCCTTTTACCACCTTTTAAATAAATATTACCATGTAAGGAATAAACACAGTGTGTATATTGCACCGCACTCGGAAGTTAACGTCTAAGTCTAAAATAAAATATATTTATTGACTATTATTCCAAATGAGAGGGACTTAAAAAGTGCTCACTTAACCGTGAACAGCCTATAGCTTTCGACACATGCGCTTACTTAGTGACGAAAATGTTCCCTTTGCCAAACTTTGTATCGTTGATGTTGCCAACCTGTAGTAGAAGGAACCTAACCCCTGTGTCAGCAGTCTTCTTAGAAGATTCTATGAAAGCTTGCATGGTCGCTGGTATGGTTTGTTTAATGGAATATTTAGCCGACAACTGGTCGTTTTCATTGACGTTTTCGTATGCTTTGTTGGTCGTGTGCAATTCTCAGTGGAAGGTTTCCCACAGGGTCGAAATTTTCGCCAATCAAAGAGAGGACGANCTTTGTTGGTCGTGTGCAATTCTCAGTGGAAGGTTTCCCACAGGGTCGAAATTTTCGCCAATCAAAGAGAGGACGATGGAGTGTGGTGCTGAAGATATGGTGTATTCGCGGTTTCTTCACACTTTTGAATAAAACCTTTGAAAAATTACCCCATGNAGTGTGGTGCTGAAGATATGGTGTATTCGCGGTTTCTTCACACTTTTGAATAAAACCTTTGAAAAATTACCCCATGTATGAAGTGTTTAGTTGTTTTCCTTAATATGCCATGTAAGTTATCACATGTGATTTGTCCTTCTGTTTTCATCAAATTAATTTTTTTTTATTAAATTTAACTCCTATTTATGTTTTATCTATGAACAATAATATATCATTTTTAATTAATATGAATAAAAAAAAGGGAGAAAATAGGTGTATTGGCAATACCTAGTAAGGAGTAGTTCTTATGACAAATTTTCTAGACTCTGTTAACCTTTATTTGCATGAGGCGGAGGAATATCCTGGAAGTAGAACATTAGCAGGGCTTCAGGAAATTTGAAAGTAACCTAAATGGACTGCAGTAGTAATTTTGCTTATTTTGTTCTGAGAAACAGCGATTAGGCCATTAAACAAAATTACAGTAAATAGTAAATAAAACAAGCGAAAATGTTTACAATTGAAGAAGTAAAATTAAAACAGATGCCTCAACAGCAAGTAGTATCATCTGACAGGTTATTCCGTACAAACTTCCATACTTGCTTGCATGCAGGATCATATAGCAGGTCCAGTAGAAGCTCCTGCTGGGGCTTGTGTGGAACTGCGCAACTTGGTACTCAGGTTTCAAGTTCAGTCTCACACGTCTTATTTAAAATGCTGGTTAATGCCTTATTTCAGTTGTTTAGGGACAGTTATTTCGAAACTATAGTCTACAACTACAGCTCTCTGGCAACATACATTACGCTGTACAGCGAACTTAAATTCTAAACTTTTGTCATACAGTTATGACGTAATTAGTGCAGCATCACGTTTAAACCATGAAAATATTCTTGCCGTTTTTCAATCACCAGATAACGCGCCGATAAAACTTGGCGACTAAATTTTAAGGCATATTTGACATGTAAACGTGCTTTAATAACAAATATTCCGTTATTTCATTGTAATGATAGTTATGGTACATAAATAGAAAATTCAACATGGTGGATGAGACCGAGCCGTTACACTTAGATAATGGGAAAGAAAGTAGGGGTGGCCATGGTTTAGGTTACTTCTACTACAGGTTGGCAAGATCTATGTTAAAAGTTTGGCGAAGGGAACATTTTCGCCGTAAGGTAAGCGCTAGTGTCGGCAAGGTCCCAGATTTCCTTAATATATTTACGTTAAAAAACAGGACAATTGCAATAATCATCAATCAAATTAAAAATAACTTCGTAAACTAAGAAAAATCTATCTATTTTATTATTCAAGTAGCTTAAAATATTAGTTGGAAATTCTTCCTATTCCAAACTCTCCCATGATATATCACGTTTTGTTCCTAACCCGAGTAAAACAAACCTTAGTTCAGCCAACACGAGCCCTCTGCCCTCTTTGTACAGGACAGCGCTGCAATGTGCGACGCGGGCTGTGATCTCGTGGTTGGGCTTGACGTTGGCAGCGAAACGCAGTAGTCCGCTTCCCCGGGGACCGCGGTGNGCATGAGTCATGTTTTTTCGTGCGTGCAGCCGGCTCTATCGAATTATAAGACGTTGTCACGTCAAAAAAAAAACATAGAAGAGCCGATCTTGCCGCCGCATCGAGTTCTTCAATGCTCAATTTTGTAAAGAATACTCCTACTTAAAATAATCGCCTAGTATATTTAAAANAGTAATATACGTATTAATCCTGATAACATGTAATTTTTTTTTTTTTTTTTTTTTCAATATACCTACTCACAAATGAAAACTGACTAGTGTCCCGTTTTGAGAAGAAGAAAAAATGGTCACGTTAGTTATGGTACATAAATAGAAAATTCAACATGGTGGATGAGACCGAGCCGTTACACTTAGATAACGGAAAAGAAAGTAGGGGTGGCCATGGTTTAGGTTACTTCTACTACAGGTTGGCAAGATCTATGTTAAAAGTTTGGCGAAGGGAACATTTTCGCCGTAAGGTAAGCGCTAGTGTCGGCAAGTTACAAGATTGTCTTTATATATTTACGTTAAAAAAACAGGACAATTGCAATAATCATATATCAAATTTAAAATAACTTCGTAAACTAAGAAAAATCTTTCTATTTTATTATTTAAGTAGCTTAAAATTTTAGTTGTAAATTCTTCCTATTCCAAACTCTCCCATAATATATCACATTTTGTTCCTAACCCGAGTAAAACAAACCTTAGTTCAGCCAACACGCGCCCTCTGCCCTCTTTGTACAGGACATTGCTGCAATGTGCGACGCGGGCTGTGATCTCGTGGTCGGGCTTGACGTTGGCAGCGAAACGCAGTAGTCCGCCTCCCCGGGGACCGCGGTGACGTCAGGAAGAACGCGAGACGCACCTTCGCCGGCGGCCAATGGGAGACAAGGTCGGGGGCGGCAGAAGGACGCTGGAGCACCTCTCCAGTGGGCCCGGCTCTCAAGGCGGGCGACCTTGGAGGCCGCAAGAGTAAACACGCTGGATCCTCGCCCCGGGCGAACTATAGTCCAGTACTCACGAGTAGGCGAGGTTCTGCAATTCGCGCAGGGAGGTTGGGCTGCAGTGTCGCCACCCTCGTATCTAGCCCGTACTACCAGTACTAAAACTATCAGTTCGCAGGGAGATTTTCCTTTTCATACGACAGGCAAACAAACATACTCTTTAACGTTATGGTATACGCCTATTTTATTTTTATTAACAGTAACCTTCAAATTCACCGATTTAGGCGCCCGTCTGCCTGGTGCGCGAAATGTTTTGCATTGTGTTTGAAATACAAATTTTTAAAGCAAGCTATTTATTGTACGTATTTGCAATCTGTTCCCATACGAAAATTAATCACATTTCACAATAGTTACAATTTTCCAAACATATTTCACATTACCAACACTAATTTGAAGACTTTCAGCATGGCCAAAAACAACATTTTCAAACTGTTTTAACTTAAATTGTTTTACTTGAATACCTGCGAAACAACCATAGTGGTCTGCAAACAATTTTCATGGCACAAATTTAGGGCGAAAACAGATGAGATCAGGAATGCATAAATTTAAAATACTCTGAAAGGATATACTCTTACCGCTTACCTCAAACAGTGGATGTTGTTGTTTGGTGATAATTGATTCAATTTCGGGAAGTGGCAGTGCCAGTTCCGATTCGGAAGAGGAAAATTCGTCGTGAGATGAATCACTCGAGCCACTGGAGTCACGGCCTAGGCATATCACAAAACTGTCTATTGCGTCTTCCACACGACAGTCCTTTTGCCAGTAGTCGGCTTCCATATTTTGGACATGCGAACAGTATCCTTGCCAGTCTTCTTCAGCGACGGAAGATACTGCTTCATTACATTGTTAACGACAAGCTAGCAGTAATGTTATTCTCTCGCACCAGTCTCTTTGTTTTAGACCACGCTAGTTCAATAGAATTAAGTTCGCACATACTGTATAGTGAGGAAGTCTAAGAACATCGTGTCCGTGCAGTTTTAAAAGTTAGTCAATGCGAAATACTTTTTCAGGCTTCCTGTTTTGCGCAATTAAGTCGAAAAACTCTGTTTTACGCATTTCATTGGAAAAGGGAATGTTGTTATTGGTCAACCATGACTCCATTTCCTTTTTCACTGCATACTTCGATGGGGGTTTATTTTCTTGCACGGAGTGGTAAGGCGCATTGTCCCTAATAACAACAGACTTTTCCAGTAGGTTTGGCAATAACTGATTATGCATCCACTTTTCGAAGTTCGCACAATTCATCTGCCCATGGTAATCCCCCGTAGCTCTGCCTGCTGGAAAAATTAGCAGTGCATTTACAATGAGTCCAGTTTTAGAACCTGCATGAACAACAATTAAACAGTTCGAAGAATTGCTGTTGGTTAACACACCACGTTCAGTATCACTTTGCCATTATTTGTTAAATGTGAGGTTGCTATCAACCCAGGTTTCATCAATGTAAATTATGGGGCGCCCCTCCATTCTGTAGTGGAGAATTGATTTTAAGTATTTACAACGCCGGTGGACAATGTGCGGTCTTTCCACTAATATTTTCCTAGAACTGTTACACCGTTTCCATTTAAACCCCATTTCTTTCCATATCCGTATGAACATCCCATGGAAAACCAATTTTCTCTCAAAGCAACGAGAAGCTTAGGACATGTTGGTACTTGTTTCTGTATTAATTAAACATCATGAATTGCGTCTCTGATTGTTCTTCTATCAAATGAGTCACAGTGCACATTTATTTCATGTGGACGCTTTCGGTGTTTGCCTGGTGTTGACAACGAACTGTTACAAGCATCGGCACCTTCTTTGCGAATTCTGGAAACACTTCTCATAGAAATTTCAGTTTATTCTGATGCACGTAGATTGGATTGAGATAATAAATGCTTTATTTGACCATCAGTAGCTTCTTCGTCACATTTATTTATCACATGTCTGATCACCTCTCTCACTTCGCTGTGTATAGTTTTCCCTTTCTTCCTAGACTGCGCCATAATATACCGTCCTTACGCACGCAACAGACACTAACTCGTGATTGACTACCAGAGAGCTGTTTCTTTTGGGATGACTAGTAGCGAGGGTGACCCGTTACTGTGACAGCGGGCTATAAAAGATG
Source organism: Clitarchus hookeri (assembly GCA_002778355.1). Taxonomy (NCBI): domain Eukaryota; kingdom Metazoa; phylum Arthropoda; class Insecta; order Phasmatodea; family Phasmatidae; genus Clitarchus; species Clitarchus hookeri. The sequence continues at coordinate 69,075 of NQII01002690.1, forward strand.
GAGGGTGGA
>NQII01002690.1:72807-175938 GCA_002778355.1 Clitarchus hookeri
CGATATTAGGCAGGTGTACGAGTTGTTTTGGCTCTTCAGTGTATATGAGCCAGCTGATGTAATAAACACCAGCTGAAAGTCATACAGCTGTGTTAGTTTTGATAGGTACGCGGAATGATATTCAACCAACGGGCTGAAAGTAAAAACTTAGAAGGACTTCCGAAAGTGATCACTTTATCGTGAACAGCCTTTAAGTACAAGTAAGTAACTGAAAAATAATCCCTTATAGTAAAAAATATTGTTACAAGACACCAGAGGGGCGTTTCAGAGTTCGTGGCGGATGTAAGTCTTAATAACAATTAAAGAACTAAATATGATTTTTAATTTATTCACACAGCTATTATTTACATTAAACTAGCTATATCCAATAATACTCTTGTCATTCTCAGCGAGCGCAATATTGAATGGCAATCTAAATTCAAATTAGAATCATTATCAATGTCTATATTGGTTACAGTCACTTAACTCACACTCGTTATTTTCACATATTCGATGTGTCTACGGCCATCATTCCTAATGTAGTCCCGCCCACCAGTCTCACGCCGCATTGTTCCGATGCTCGCAGTCCGCAGACTTCACTCATGCTCTTCTCTCTCGCCGAGCGGCAGCAAGAGCCCACAAAACTCCGCACTTCGGTTTCGTCAGTTGATGTCGGCCAACTTCTTATAGATCTGGTCTTCTCGGGGACTGTTTCGATTCCGTAGGTAGACAACACATGTCCCAAGAAATGTATTATCTTTAGGAAAAGGTGGTACTTCTTAGCAACTAGTTTCAAGTTGGCTGTGGTCATTTTCTGTAATTTAGAGTCAAAGCGTGATAGGTGCTCTTCAAGTGTCCTTCCTGTCACAACAATGTAATTTAGGTAAACCTCAGAGATATCTAAAAGGAGGCCTTTCTCCATAAGGCGTTCGAAGTTGGCAGGGGCATTACACAGCCGAAAAGGCATAATTTTGAACTGCCTAGTTCCTTTCCCTTGTACAGGAAATGCAGTCTTCTCTTGTTTCTCTGGCACCATCTCATCATTGCCAGTTCCCACTCTTCAAGTCCGAAGTAGAAAACCATTGCGAACCTGCTTGGCTGTTTAATGTGTCGTCTATCTTTGGAAGTGGAGAGGTGTATTTCTTTTTTACATAACTAAACTGGCGATAATCTATACAAAACCTCGGAGAGTTATCATTCTTCGTAACAAGTACGATTGGGGAAGATCGTGGATTATATGTTGGTTCTATCACATATAACTTCTTTTTTTTCAGAATTTTCTCCGCTACCTCATATGAAGCTAGTGGCAGCCATCTTGGTGGCTGCTTTATGGGCCTGGCATCTCCTGTATCAGTGTGGTGGCAGGCAACCTTGGTCCTTAAAAAATCATTTGGTCCATACGAGAAGGCGTTCCTAGTTCTCTGCAATTATTCCGATACATCTTTCTCCTGTCGCCAGTTGAGGTTTTCTCTTGTTTTTACTAGCAGTTGCCTTAATTTCCTGGTAAAGGTCCTTCGATTTGTTTTACTCTAGAAGCTTATGGAACATTTGGAAGTACCTGTGTGATCTGCTTGAAAACGCCTGTCACGCCCCCTCCTCCCCCCTCAAGACAAACGGCACTATCGGACAAATTTATCATTCTCACTGGCAAACTGTCAAAATTTGAAGAGTCCAAACTCCTTGCCTCGGGTGATCACTGCGTGGAAGGCCCTGAGATGTCTGGTCTTACTACTGTTATGGTCGCCCCAGTGTCGATGACCATATGGCATGGAACATCATTCAGGTCCCCTCCACCAGTGTTGCATCCAAGTCCTCTTTAATTTTATTCGCGACACTATCCATCCTTTCGTTTACACTGTCCACTATTTTATTTACGGTGGGCATCATTTCACTCACAATATAGATTTGGTTGTTTACATAGCCAATTCTCATATTCACTAACTCGCTAATGTCTTCTATTTTTCTATATACATTTTCATGTACTGTGTTTACTAAATAACTTCCATAAGTTATCTGGAATTTACATTCTCATTTACACTCTTTCACACTACTAATTTTCTTATCAAGGCTATTAGCACCTGCGCTTACACTAAGCATTTGACTACCAAACCCCTCAATTAATGCTGGCAGTTATTACACTTCTGAATACATTTTTCTAGTAAGTATTCACTGCAATGGTTGTACAGAATAGTCTTTTACATAATAATTACAGAATAATCATTTTCGTCTACAGCCTTTGCAATAAATTTGTTTGTTTTGGTATTAATAACTTCTTGCCCATTGCCTAACTTAATTTACAATTAAATGCATCCATCCCACTTCTGGCAATAGTGTTACAAGACTCAGAGGAGCGCATCCGAGTTCGCGAGGGATGTAAGTCTTAATAAAAATAAAATAACTAAATATGGTTTTAAATTTATTCACAAAGATATTATTTACAACATTAAACTAGCTGTCTCCACTAATGCTCTTGTAATTCTCAGTGACCGCAATATTGAATGTATATCTCAATTCTAATTAAGGTCAGTAGACGGATTATACGGACTTTGGGACATCGGGACCTGGGAACGGTGCGTCGGAGCTGTTCGTGCTCTGTCATTCCGGTCGGTCGGGGCCATCTTGGATCCAGGTGACCTTGACCTTTGACTTTGACCCCGGTTACCTTTGACCCAAAAAAATCTCAACCCCCCTCCCCCCTCCCTCTCACCACAAACCACCTCTTACCAATACTTATTCTATCGTGTGCAGCTATGCTTTTTTCGTTTGCCATTTCTTTATACATTGCTAAAAGACGCCATCTTGGATTTTTCGTTTGTCATTTGTTTATACATTGCTGGAGGATGCCATCTTGTTTTCTGTTTGTTATTTGTTTATACATTGCTGATGGACGCCATCTTTGATTCCATATGTTTTCATCACCTAGGTGGCGCTAGTGTACTAATTATCGATTTACCCACCAGGCGAGCTGCTCGCCTATTTAGCCACCAGGTGGCAGCCTTATTTGTTTATATTTTTAAAGAATAGATGGTGCTGTTGACGCCCTCCATGTTGGATTCTATTTTCAACACATAAGTGGCGTTAATTTCTTGATTAAGCCGCCAGACGAGCTGTCCGCACTTATATTTATAGGCATAGGAAAATATGTAATTTTCCAATCCTATTTTTTTAAAATAATTTTCCAACCAGTGGTATACCTACACGCATTATTTATTTAATCAATAATTTTTTGTATCAAAAACTTTAATTAAAAACTATTAAAATCATTTTCCGTTTTAACGCTAATTAAATTACCGTTGAAATTGACTATTTATTCTGTTACCCCTCTTCCTAACACTCGGTTTGACCAATTGTTTACCTTCGCTTAATCTCATACCAATACCTCTCTTGTTTTCAGTATTTTTCGCCAGAGCGTGCTAGTGTGGAGAAAGTATGTAATGGGAAAAAGGTCGACATTCGGCACATTTTCTCGTCTGGTGCCAGAGGTGACAGGTCGCTCTCTCACCCCTCGTATTTTAGGATTCTGACTGGTAATTTTAGATATTTAACTCAATCAGGTCGCAGGATATTATCAAGCGTGCACGTAATACGCATATATTTTCCCGCAAAATTACAAATCTGCTCAAATTTGGAGTATTAGATCGGACCAGCTAGTATCTAGAGGAATATGTAACCTTATAAAATACGGTACTAGAACTTCGTTTATTAAATTTATATATTTACCACAGATCTAATTTGCAAAGGCGTTAACTCAGTACCTGTGGCGCTACTGTAACATTTCGTTTGCATTCACCAAATGTGTTCGAAGACACGAAAAGTATGAATGTTCGAATAATGCATATCGAGTGACATAAGTGTGTAAAATGTGGCATGGCATTTGCTAGACGCCATAACTTGCCGAGGCATGCAAAAACCAGCGTAGCTGTAGGACATTCACCTGTCAAAATCTGTCGTGTACAGTCTCCTTCTAAGCAGCAAATGAGTGTACTTCCCACATAACCAAGGGTTCGGGATTAACATCCACCATCGTGCCAGCAACCATCACGCCCAAGAATCATGACACGGTCTGGGTTGGTTAATGTCAATGGTTTCGTGGAGGCCCAAACTGCATTCCATCACAGCCTAAAGACCTATTCCTCCACAACAAGAGCGCGTATTCTAAGGATATTTACACATGTTTAACTCTAAGAGGGAAAACATCACTCTTGGCTCTCCAAATAAACACACCATCAATATAATTTAATGTAGGTATGGCTAAAACACAGCATTGCTAAACCGACACCATTCAGCGAAAGGAAGGTTTTAGAATCGAAAGGCAAGATATCGAAAATACTGTAAAAACCTCATACTGGAAATATACGTCACGAGAAAAAAGCATACAAAGAGCATATTTCAGGGTAAATATTAACGAAAAATCGACCACAGAGTGCCCTTTCCCCTCTAAACAAAATACATTTCCCACGTCAGCAAAATATGTGTTTAAAATTGATGTTGAAAAAAATCATGTCTCTTTTACGGATGCGTTATGCAGCTGTCTATAAAGTAATCATGGCTCGAAAAACACAGAAAGATAGTTAAAACCACTTCGCTACCCCATGTGGTATGCAATACGCAAAATAAAGGATCACATGCATTCCCCTTAACCCAGGCATAGACGCTCATCATTAAAAATATTTCCTCCCAATATTAAAATCAGTACATTAGTAAATTTTGGCAGTGGGAAAAAAATACCAATATGGTTACTCCACGTGCGCCGATTTTTCTAGCACCCGTTGCAGCATATAAAACTCTTTATGCACATATAGTAAGTTTTGCAGGGAAAAAATTATAAACCGTGAGGAGACGCTCCAAAAGTAAATAATCGCAAAAAACAGTTACCTTCGGCAAACAAATTTCATTATTTTCATAAATTCGTGTGCGCTCGCTCCATTAAGAGATATATCTTATTCTAGGTAAAACACACCCNCCCTACACACTGCTACGTGACTTTAGTCGAATGAAAGGTGATATGCGAACATGTGTATGTATATGTGTGCGACCTCTAATCCAGCAGGTGTCGATAGTATTCACTCTTTATGAATTACGCGAACTAAAACTTAGTTTTATTCCCGATATACTAGTCCACCATGCAGATTTATACCACAATACGAATTCCAGCAAGGACACGTGAATACAGCTGTCATTCACCAGCCTTCAACCTCGTCGAGACATACAAGGAATGACTTCACATGTGCGAAAAAATTAGAGTATATTGCAGCCAGTGCATTACGGAGACCATGAAATTTTAGAGTTATATTAATCCCTTTCGAATGTAGAAAATTAATTCTATTTACAAATTTTTTGTAAATAAATTCAGGCTGGAACTCTACCTTCGTTTTTTTTTCGTATAAAAAATAAAATGTACAATTTTTTTATTAAATCCGGTGTAACCAAAGATACTTTGTGATGATGTGAAATTAAGTAACAGGGGGAGGGGGAAATGGTACGTTCTGCACTTTATCATACGTTAAACACACACAGAGAGAGAGAGAGAGAGAGAGAGAGAGAGAGACCCAAACATCCCCACTGCAGGAGAGACTGATAGACGTATTAAAAAGTATTAAGACAAAAGCTTACTTAAAGAATTGGATACGAGTGTCATTACTGAAGTAAACGAGAGACACGTGCAGTCGTAATCTGAGCTGGCGCACACAGCCAGCCGCTGCACCAGGTGTTGAGTTAGACTTTACCCTAGCGCACTGACAGCCGAGGGGAGGCTTGTCGTTCCAGCAGCTTGTTTTATTTCTCACACACGCCAACTTTAATTCATCCTAACTAATACATATTATAAATGCGAAAATATGTTTGTTTGTTTGTCCTTCTTTCACGTCGTTACGGAGCAACGGATAGACGTGTTTTTTTTGTACAGAGATAGTTGGAGGGTCGGGAAGTGACATAGGCTAATTTTTGTCTCAAAAAAATATCTCATGCCCTCAGGAAACTTTTTTTAGTAAAAATAGCGCTTGGGGTACAATGCTGCCTCAATGTAATTTGTTAGTGTGGGACGACGTCGCAACGGTGCAACAGATCGACGTAATTTCTTGCACAGAAATAGTTGGAGGGCTGAAAGGCGATATTGGCTACTTTTTATCGCGAGAAAATATCTCAAAAAATTTAGAAACGATAATAGTGAATCAAGTTGGAAAAACGTTTGCCGCCAGCGTGCTCTCTTGCAATACGCTGTCTAAACCGTCAAAGATGGAACAATATCATGTAGTAAAGAATTGTGTAGAATAAAAAGACCTTAAAAAAAACTCCGTGGTAGCAGACATCTATCTATAACAGAGAAATACTGATAAGAGTTTTTACCATTTAATTCACCGAGACGTTGAGTTTTATAATATGTATAGAGTATAGAAGATTAACACTAAGAAAAGTCAACTTTATTTTTAATAAAACCTAGGGAATAATTCTGTAGTCCACGCGAGCGGAGCCGCGGGCACAGCTAGTAGGATAATAAACACAGATATCTGCACGCACAAGTGAACACCAGGGAGGCCCATGTTCAAGGGGACCCAGGTTCGATACTCGGCTCGTTCGGCTCGAATTTATAATTTAAAAAACACTCCAGGCGAATGCCGGGATGGTTTCTTGGTCGAGTCCTTCCTTGTTCCCACTTTCCCTAGCAACTCGCTCCTTCTCAAAATAATATAAAATTTACTATTATTATAATTTTTTTAGCCTACACACCACCTATAAAATGTAAATTTACGCTATTTTTTTTACGAGAATGTAATACAGTCACGAATAAAAAATATTTATGTGTGTTCAATATAAGAGGAAGGGTGTTGCGCCATTTTCTCAAACGTCGAATCCGCAGTATCGGGCTTTCAGAAACACGAGCCAGCCACGTTTCGAGGACGAACATCATAAAAAAAAATCGCAAAACGAAATGCAAACAAATCTGTACGTAGTAAATTAAAAAAAAAATCACTATATTGAGAACAAAGATATATTTGATATAAGCAATTACATGCATTTTTTTTTAGGCATACTGCGATACCATTTTGCATTTTACAGGTATTTAAAGCTACCATTTCGCACATGATTCGTTGTTGGCCAGAATAATAATGACCGAATCAGGTCATTATTATTCTCTTCGTAATCCAAAGAACGAGTCCTTTCATACGCTGATGTAAACTCTTAGAAATATTTCCACGTTCACTTGCACAGTGGTCGATTAATGTCAAACCGTTTGGAAGAAAAATCTAACTGAATGTTCGACCCACTCACATCTGCAAATACGAGTGTAAACTTCCTTCCACGAATAAAATATTGAACCCTTGTTGCGACGGGAAAACCTAAGACATTTTTGCAACGATTACATATATACACACACGCGCACATTAAACCAAATAAAGGTAACAGAAAACAGGCCACCCATTACAGAAATAGAAAAAAAATTGTTCAGTAACGAACATAAGATAATACGCTTCATGCCCCGAACAGGTCTACATATTTTTATTTGCGAATCAAAGTGATATTCAGACGTGAAAATAACCCTAGTATTTTAAGTTGTATTAAAATTTAACCTTCAGATGAAACGTCCATGTTCACACACCAAAAATCTGACAGTTGAAAAAATAAATTTAAAAAAAAAAGTCCAGTCCCTTAATATAATTTTTTTTTCATTACAGAGTACGCGTCATAATATCAGAGCTAAATACTTATTCTAAAATAGTCCCCATTTCTTTACGAGCCTACAGAGATACATACGCACTTTGGCAATGTTTCAGCCCAGGCATGCCAGTATATATCAAATAGACATAGGAAGGATAATTTTTCAAAAGGTCAGAAGCGAGAGCTAAATCGCCCATTAACGGTGTTCATTTTTGCGTCAAACTTTATGCACCTCCATCATGCCCAGAAAGAGTTCTGATGCTTGCCTGCATACTTGCGCTCTATCAGCCCCTCGTGATGCCATGAAGATACGAAATCTCGTATTAGGCAAGTACATAAGAAATAGATTCACAAAAAAAATATTAAATATACTCAAGTTCACGCACATGGGGTTTATTGCCCATGCAAAATTATAAAGGTGTCAGGCTGCAGGAGTATATCAGGTCAGAAGGCCTACTGCAATCAGAAATCATGAAGATTTTGACACATCAGTTCAAGCTCCGCATCGAAAACAGCACCTCAGACCCATTAAAAACATTCCTTATTCCTCAAAAACATTCCTCATTTCTTAAATAATTCCTCAAAAACATTTCTTATACCTCAATAACATTTCTTCCTCAGTTCGTTTTTTGTAAAACCAAAATTAGTCGACTTCAACAGCCCAACAGAGGCATAATACTTCAGATTGAGTCATATTCCCCTTAGCGTACATTGTCATGCAATTTTTACTTAAAATAGACCTTTTTAGTAGATTTTATACACCTCTGAAATAATTAGTTTCTTAGAAAAACAGTAGGGTGAGGTTCAAGAAATTAAAAAGAGCACAAATAAGAGCACATATATCTATAATCCTAATTTTTCCATACATTTCATCTCTGCAATTCTCTGATGTTTACAGATGATGGATAGTACACAGTGGTTTCATTCGATGTAGCCCCTTTCCTTAAGTTCGCCGATGATTGAAGATATATCCCTACTGTGTAAGGCAATATAATGTCTGAGTCTATCAACATGTTCATTGGGGTCTTCAGGAAATTTGTAGTCGGTGCTATTGTCGTCTTCTGCATTATTCACAACACTTTTTTCAGCAAAGCCGGTGGGGAGATGTGTGAGGCCGTCGAAAAAATCGCCACAGTTTTTGCCGTCAACACAGTCTTCATTATCGTATACAAAGAGCGTCCCTTTTTCTGCAGAGGCATTTCCGACTTCTTCGTCAGCACAAACATCAACGAATATCCTTTCCTTTGAATGTGGAGTATCGTTGCCAACATTAGTCTTCGCAACTACTGATGCTACAATATTTCTTTGAAGTTCGTTATGTTCACGTTCCATATTAGAAAGTGCATTCCGGATGAGTATAAAAGAATACCCTAACTTTGAAGGTCTATAATATCAAAACCAAACAACCTACAACCTTGGTTGACCAATCAAATGAACCGTGGAACTGTGAAGTTTGTTTACCATATCATCATATATGTTCAATGTGACCACTACGAGCGGCCCGAAAGACATCTACGCGATAATCAAACTCGTTCCATACTCTTGTCAGCATGTCCGGTGTTACGGTTTGGATGGCGTCCGTAATTCTCGTTCTGAGGTCGTCAATGTTAGCCAGCAATGGTGTACGAAACACTTGATCCTTTATGTACACCCATAGAAAAAAATCGAACGGGGTAACATCCGTGCTTCTTGGGGGACCAGTGATGCAGAGCCTGGTCACCAGTTGCTCCTCGACCAATCCAGCGTTGCGGCTACGTCTCGTCAGGTATCCGCGAATAGCTAGGTGCCAATGGGGTGGCGCACCATCCTGCCGGAAAATGAAGTCCCCCACCGCCTCTTCTAATTGAGGAAACAACCACTCTGTAAGCATGTCCAAATAAGGGATTCCAGGAACAGTGGGCGCGTGAAAAAAGAAAGGGCCGAAAACAGTGTATTTTGATACAGCACAAAACACGTTCACTTTGGGGGAAGCGCACTCGTGTTCGGTGGTTTCATGCGAAGGCTCCTGACCCCAAATCCGCACGTTCTACCGGTTCACTTTACCATTTGTTTGGAACGTAGCTTCATCTCTAAAAACCAGCTGAGAATTGAAGACATAGTCTAACTCGTTCTGGGAAATAAAGGAAACATTAGACCGTCCCCTTCACATTGACGTGTCGAATGCGAGCTCTCTTCCTCCTCACCACCTCAAACCGAGAGTTACGAACGCCATCAAAACCGCAACACCGGACATGCTGACAAGAGCGTGGAACGAGTTTGATTATCGCGTAGATGCCTTTCGGGCCGCTCGTGGTGGTTGCATTGAACATTAATGAAGATATGGTAAACAAACTTCACAGTTCCGCGGTACATTTGATTGGTCAACCAAGGTTGTAGGTTGTTTGGTTTTGATATTATAGACCTTCAAAGTTGGGGTATTTTTTTATACTCAGCTTGTATTTCATACGATCCGATTATATGTTACACCGTTCGGTGCTAGTATTATGTGAACATATTACGCAACGTATTGTTACAAGGAGGAAGCCAAGTCCTCATATGCCGTTTCTGGGTAGGAGAAGGAACACTATATTTACAGGCCTTCGCATGTCTATTCAAGTTATCACCTCGTGTGAACTGCCTATGACAGTTTTTATAGCTAAAAATCACACGAGATGGGTTCTTAGGAAATTCACTCCTCTCATGTCGCCGCTCATTGTAGTCGAATGGATATTTTGTTGCTGTATCTGCACTGTCGGCGATTCGACGATGAAGGCGTTGGTCCCGACACCATTTTCATCACCGTCAGTCGCAAGCGCGAATAATCTTCGGAACGAGGAGAAAGTTCACTTCCAAATAAATGTTGAACACACGGTGTCATAACGTCAAATGAGTTGCTACTGACTCTCGTTATTATTATATATAACCCCAATTATTATTACCAGTGAATTAAAAAAAATTATAACAGACGGAAAAAAAAAATGTTGGGCTTTTGAAATTAATACTAACATTACTAAATACTCGCCAACTTCCGATATTATCCCCCCGCCCTTCCCCAATAATATTTGTTTTTTTCCTTCTATGATAGGGCAGATATCGTTGCCTATATATATATATATATATAAATAATTAATAGTAACATATAGTAGAAATATATATAATTAAAATTATTTATGAATTTATTCGATATATTATTTTTATATTATATAACTATAATCATATTATATAATAATATAAAAACATGCCTAAAGCATTTTATATTTTATATCAAAATATGTTATTTTATAGGGGACGATATCTGCCCTATCAGAGAAGGAAAAAAAATCACAAATATTATGTGTAACTTGCGAAGGTTTCCCCCCTTTTTTTTTTGTTACGACAGGTGATGACACTTCAGTCCAACCCATCAAGTCCGCCATCTTGCACAATACTGTATACTTAGTGTGTGTTTTTTTTAACCCAAAACGCAACAATAACCAAAAATATTCCCAATCTGCAACCACATCTACTACAGGAAGCATCCAGAGTTTTTAAATATTATAAAATTATAAGGGGCGCAACTTTTTAATTAAATTAGTACGTCTAACCTCAAAAAGTAAAAAAAAAAACACAGTTGAAACTATTTTTGCCGCACTAATACTATAAAAAAACAGCCAGTTAACGGCTTTGACTTTGCCACTGGTAACGCTTATCTCTGTCCGTTGCCACCTTGGAATAAGTGAAGTACATACTCTATTAATTCCAAGGTGTAGCAGAGATAAACACTGTCAGTGGCAAAGTCAAAGCCACTGATTGGCTAGTTGGTTCGCTGTACGGTTGCGGCAGAAAATACTTCCAACTGTATTTTTTAATTTGCAAGGTGGAACAATGTATTTTAAATTATTACTTGCGTCCTTTAATGTTTTGTATTCTAAAGTACTCTGCGCACATGCAAGATCTGCTTGTAGGGCTTATTGCATAAGTCAGTTGGAGCAAATTATGTAATATAAATGTGGGTCCTATTCGCAATATCTGCAGAGTAATTCGAAAAATTGGTGACATGTTGCTGGCCGTTTGACAATTGCTGTGAACAGCGCGTGACCTTGGAACACCGTGAAGTATGACGGTCTGTTTCACTGTGTACTGCGTGAAGAAGGCGCGTTCCTGCACATTTATTGTGGTTGTAGCCTTTGGTTGTGAGATGTAGTAGTCGTGTTACAATGCCACGTACATTTCCCACGGAAGAATACACCGATATGGCGTTTAATGCTCAACTGTAAACAATTAAGTCTGGTAATTATTAATATGTTTTTATTTGTAAAAGTGGTTAGTCCTATTTACCGTGTGTTTCAAACTTTTCTGATTACTTTGTGAGTATTGGAATAGGATCCACATTTATATGATATATATTGCTCCAAATCACTTGAGGAATCAGCCTTGTGGGTGGCGGTAACTCCTCGTGGATCATTCTGCATAAGCTATCGGACGCGCCAAGTCGGGGTGGATGGAATGTTGTCGGCAAGAGTTGAAAAGCATGAAAGAATAAATTATTTAAAGCAGACAGAAGGAAAAGTGACATTATATATAATTCATAATATATATTTAATGTATTATATATAATATGTTTTACATATAATACGTACATATGTTATATAAAATGTAATAATAAAACATATTATATAATAAAGCATTTATTAAATATAATACGTATTATTTATAATACATTATATATTATATCAAATGTATCATATATAACATTTTATATATTATATAGTATATTATGTATAAAATATAATGTATTATACAATATATATAGCATATTATATACAGGGGATGGTCAAAATAATATGAACGCCTGACACATAAACAATATTTATTTATTAATAAGGTGTTGGGCCACCATTTGCTTTTAGTTAGAACAGCTGCAATTCTTCGCGGAGTAGATTCGTAGAGTGTCTGAATAGTTTCCAACGGAATTTTGTCCCATTCTTGTACCAAAACATCCGCCAATTGCTTCAATGATGTTGGAGATGGAAATCTACTCCTCACTCTCTGCTCTAAAACTCCCCATAACGGTTAAATTATGTTGAGGTCTGGCGAAGATGTTTGATGATATTCTGATGCTCCTCAAACCAAGACTGAACCTTTTTGGCTGTGTGTATGGGTGCATTATCATCTTGGAATATGGCAGTGTTTGGCAGCAATATGCTAGTCATAGTGAGAACTTCATCATTGAGGATGTCGAGATATTCATTTGCCGTAATACGGCCAGTGATGTGAATGTGAGGACCAGCTGAATACCACGATATAGCCGCCCAAATCATAACGGAACCTCCCCCATGCTTTACTGTAGGAAGCAGGCAGTCCGGATCGTAGGCTTATTTAGGGTTTCTCCATACATAAACCCAGCCGCTTGTAGGAAACAATGTGAACGATGATTCATCGGATCATACCACATTCTTCCAATCATCAAGTGTCCAGGTTTTATGATCGTGGCACTACTTCTTTCGCAGCTTAGCGTTTGCTTGCGTTATAAAGGATTTCGCAATTGCAGCCCTTCCGTGAATGTTAGCTTTGTAGAGCTCCAGCCATACTGTTTTTGTTGAAACAGTATTACTCAAGTAAGTGTTGAGTTCTGCTGTCACTTTTTCTGCGGTAGTTTTATGTTTTCTGGCCACAATTCATTTTTATGTTCGTCGGTCTCCGTCAGTTAACTTTGGGTATTGCCCACTATTCCTCTTCGCCGATGATATTTTACCATGTTTTGTGTATGCTGTCATTACCGTGGACACTGTCGTTCGTGAAACGTTAAGCAATTCAGCTGTTTTCGTCACAGACGCTCCCGCTAACCGAGCACCAACGATTTGCCCTCTTTCGAAGTCTGAGAGATCACACATCTCACCGATCGCTTGTTTTAGCAGTCGCAGAACAAAGCGTATAATACACTGAAATATAACCTACAAGACTTGGCACGTAAACTGTGCAATACATACGCGTCGCATTATTTACACGGAAGCAGTGTTGCCAACATGCAACAAAATGTACTATATTGCGTGGTGTTCATATTATTTTGTCCATCTCCTGTATATTATATTATACACACATCGTGGACCATAATTGTGCCAAACTCACATGGTTAAGAGGAGGACGTAATATATGAGGGAAGATACAGAGGGAGGTAGTCAACAAGCGTCTTTCATGGCGTGATCGACGCGTGCGTTGAGGTGGCCTTGGCTGATGGCAATTCAGTATGTGCCTGCAGCTGGTTGAGAAAACATGCCNGGCATTTGTACGGCCACGTCAAAGACTGCGGCAGACAGTCTCAATGCCGCATTTCCAGGCCGGTGGATTAGCAAAGGTTGGTCAGTTCATGAACAGGCCAGCTCTTTACCCTGCTGAACTTTTTTTTATGGAGAAAATGTGAAATCTTTTGGTGTACGAAACGTATGTTGTCAGAAAGAATATTTGGTCGCACTTGTAGCAGAGTGTGATTCTGTGCACGCCATAACTGACATGTACCAACAGGTCCAAGCGAATATGGTTCGTCATTGCAAATTGTGCATTCAAGTTTCCTGACATTATTTCGAACAACTACTGCAAAACCTCTTCTCTGCTATTAACAAACAAGTTACTATTTACACACGTATCTTGTCTTCAGTCTACCTGTTATTCATTCCTAGTTTTCTGCAAACCACTTAATGTCATAACCACGTGCCTGCAATAGCATTAGAAAATGGTGACCGCTGTGGTTTAGTAGTCAAACTACTCGCCAACCACCTAGGCGAGCCGGGTTCGATTCCCGGTGGGGTCACTTCCGGATTTTCGCATGTGGGGATCGCGCCGGAAGATGCCGCTGGTGGGCGAGTTTTCTCGAGGATCTCCTGTTTCCCTCGCCCTTTCATTCCGGCGCTGCTCTGTACTCACCACACGTTTCCTTCATTGGCTCTCAAGACCTCGATGTTCAGAGCTGCCCAAATCTCTCCACTCCACTGCGTTAATAAAAAAACTTTTTGCCTACCTGCCACTGTAATTTCATTCACGTGTTTGGAGGAGAAGAGAAGGTTTACGGCCCCAAGTTACTTATATATATATATATATATATATTCGTTTTGATACCTTCTCTTATCCCTGTGAGTTTGGCACATGGATTCTGGTTCACGGTGTTTGTTTATGTATGTGTATATATAATGCTAAATGTAAATAACTCACTACATTGCAAATACGTAACTGAAATAAATATTGTCTTTATAGCATGAAAGAAAATGGGACGTGATTCTTACAGATGATTGCTCATGAGATTCATGTCATTGGCTGGCAACGAAACCAGTGGACAGGCAGAGTGTAGGCTGGTTTGGGGTTTTGGTTAGTTTCCCCTTCTTTTGCCTTCTTTTCCCTTTCTGTTACCTCCGTTCCACGCCGTTTATTCACTTACCCCCTGCTTGTAGTAGAGCGTTTTTTTTTTTGCTGGTATACATGTTCTCTGTTATTTTCATTGTGTTTTTGTTCTGTGCAGTGTACTATTTCATGTTAATAAACACATTCTAAATTCAATTCAATTCGTTCAGAGTATAGGCTGTTCACGGTAAAGTGAGCACTTTGAGGTCCCAGTTACATTTTCCTTTCAGCCATTTCTTTGCCTCTAACCACCATTTAAAATCAATATTGCCATGTAAGTAATAAGCACAGTGTGTATATTCCACCGCACTCCGAAGTTAACGTCTAAGGATAAAATAGAATATATTTATTGACTGCTATTCCAAACAAGGGGGCTTTCAAAAGTGCTCACTTTACCGTGGATAGCCTATAACATAAAGTAACACAAGCTGCCACCTTGGAATGAGCCAGTCGTACTGCCCCATTGTCGCTACGCGCCAAACACTGAATAGGCATGTGTCATTTCCCTTGTGCAGGCTGTACGCTTGTGAAGGCTACAACTGGCGACCCTATAAAGTTACTACTGGTAATTTTTTTAGCAGCTCCAAGTGCACGGTCCTACGCTAGTGTTGCAAATATTGGCGCATTATGTGCAAGGTTGTGTTACAGGTCGGTAGCAGTTTCCGGCCATGTTGAAGTACTTCCAAATAATGCCCGCATCAGGCAACAAGCACCAACACAAAATCACGTGCGTTTACCGAAGTACAAAGGGGTATGAGCAAGTATAATAAGGGTGCTGCAGTCCCCCTGCCCCCTGATAATTAGGCTGCTATGATAATTGTTTCCGTTCAGCCACTTTAAATACATGAGTATCTACTCTCTAGAAATAATCCATTCTCGGTTAGTTCAAATTTTTCTGAAGGCCTGCTAAATTTGTGCTTTCAGGATATTCCTCAGTCTCATGCCGACAAAGCATAACCGAGCGTAGAAAATTGCACCAAAGGGACTACGCACCGCATTCGTGCGCACTCGGTGTAATAATATTTTGCATAAGAACTATTTCTTACTAGGCATTACCAACACACATGTTTCATCACTGTTTTCATTCGTATTAATTATTATTTAAATATTATAATTAATATATAATGTATACAAAAATGTCAATTTCACGAAAAATAAGGTAATTTTATGTTAACAGAAGTATAAAACGTTTGAGATAATACCATAATTAAGAAACAACCAAACACGTAGTACATGGAGTGATTTTACAAAAGATTTTGTTCACAAAGGGCGAAGAAATCGCGAATAACTTCACCTTCGTTTTTAATTGTAGCATTTGCATTAACATCAGAGGAAGCAAATCTTAATTTATATATACTTTTCGTACATCACAGATAAAAAAAGTTTTATGTTAGTATATGTAAGACTATTCTGAATACGCAGTGAGACTTTGATGGAATCGATAGTTCAGGTAACTGCTGGAAAACTTATTTTAATTGTACAGGGAGAGCACAGTCTCCAATCCACCCAATCCTTTTGTACATTTAAAAAAATATATATAAACTTTAACCTCGGTCAATTTCTTTAGTATGCACACATTACGTACTTAAATTTGTGCGTATAAGTACGTAAACTGCAATAAAATATTTATATTTCGAAAATCTGTAAAAATTTACAATTGAAGTTAGATAATAACAGTTTGCATATGAGGAAATTCCAACAAATTTGGCCCAGCACTCTATTGCATGCAGAGAGGTGCTGAACTCTGTCGATGATATCAAAACAGATGCGATGGTACTTCATGACTTCACGACATTGCGGCTGCAGATCTAGCGTATTGTCATGTTTGTTTGGTTTTTTTATAATAATACATTTTTTGAGTAAAACTAGTTTTAGGCGGTCTTTAAAAATGTGGTCTGTAGGTTGGTGAACGCATGTCCATTGAAATTATATAAGACGATATCTGAAAACTATGACTCGATATGCAGCTGAGCAGGAATGAATAAAACTACCCAAAAAAATTTTAATAGCCTTCATATTTTAAATATATATATATTCTTAAGTTTGGCTACGTCTATGGACCTTACTTCGTCCATGGACGATATTTAGTGCCACATTTTACGTTTATTTTGTGATACTTTTTTTACTCTGCTTCTTAATGGTACTGGAAATGAAGAATTACTATATACAGAACAATAAACCATAGCATTACTTTCACCAATACAGTTGAAACAGCAGTGAATGGCTTTAAAACAGCCAGAATATTTTCTTTACTACATAACATGGTTTCCCGAAATCACCCCAGGCGGATGCCGGTATTTTTTTCGTGCTTCAGGNTGTGAATTGCCTCCTGCATACCATCAGACATTAGTCGAGTCCATGCCACGTCGTCTTGCGGCATTTCTGCGTGCTGGCGGGGGCCCTACACGATATTAGGCAGGTGTGCCAGTTTTTTTGGCTCTTCAGTGTATATGAGCCAGCTGATGTATTAACACCAGCTGAAAGTCATATAGCAGTGTTAGTTTTGATAGGTACACGGAATGATACGCAACCAACGGGCTGAAAGTAGAAACTTAGAAGGACTTCCGAAAGTGATCACTTTATCGCGGATAGCCTTTAAGTACAAGAAAGTAATTGAAAAATAATCCCTAATAGTAAAAAAAATATTGTTACAAGACACAAGAGGGGCGTATCAGAGTTCGTAAGGGATGTAAGTCTTAATAACAATTAAAGAACTAAATATTATTTTTGATTTATTCACACAGTTATTATTTACGACATTAAACAAGCATTCGTATTAATTATTATTTAAATATTATAATTAATATATAATGTATACAAAAATGTCAATTTCACGAAAAATAAGGTAATTTTATGTTAACAGAAGTATAAAACGTTTGAGATAATACCATAATTAAGAAACAACCAAACACGTAGTACATGGAGTGATTTTACAAAAGATTTTGTTCACAAAGGGCGAAGAAATCGCGAATAACTTCACCTTCGTTTTTAATTGTAGCATTTGCATTAACATCAGAGGAAGCAAATCTTAATTTATATATACTTTTCGTACATCACAGATAAAAAAAGTTTTATGTTAGTATATGTAAGACTATTCTGAATACGCAGTGAGACTTTGATGGAATCGATAGTTCAGCTAACTGCTGGAAAACTTATTTTAATTGTACAGGGAGAGCACCGTCTCCAATCCACCCAATCCTTTTGTACATTTAAAAAATATATATAAACTTTAACCTCGGTCAATTTCTTTAGTATGCACATATTACGTACTTAAATTTGTGCGTATAAGTACGTAAACTGCAATAAAATATTTATATTTCGAAAATCTGTAAAAATTTACAATTGAAGTTAGATAATAACAGTTTGCATATGAGGAAATTCCAACAAATTTGGCCCAGCACTCTATTGCATGCAGAGAGGTGCTGAACTCTGTCGATGATATCAAAACAGATGCGATGGTACTTCATGACTTCACGACATTGCGGCTGCAGATCTAGCGTATTGTCATGTTTGTTTGGTTTTTTTATAATAATACATTTTTTGAGTAAAACTAGTTTTAGGCGGTCTTTAAAAATGTGGTCTGTAGGTTGGTGAACGCATGTCCATTGAAATTATATAAGACGATATATGAAAACTATGACTCGATATGCAGCTGAGCAGAAATGAATAAAACTACCCAAAAAAATTTTAATAGCCTTCATATTTTAAATATATATATATTCTTAAGTTTGGCTACGTCTATGGACCTTACTTCGTCCATGGACGATATTTAGTGCCATATTTTACGTTTATTTTGTGATACTTTTTTTACTCTGCTTCTTAATGGTACTGGAAATGAAGAATTACTATATACAGAACAATAATCCATAGCATTACTTTCACCAATACAGTTGAAACAGCAGTGAATGGCTTTAAAACAGCCACAATATTTTCTTTACTACATAACATGGTTTCCCGAAATCACCCCAGGCGGATGCCGGTATTTTTTTCGTGCTTCAGGCAACAGCCGATTTCTTCCCAGTTACTGCTCCTCTGAGAAATCTACCCGCCATTCCAACATAGCATATTCAGAGATAATGATTTCACTACAAATCATTTATGATAAGGGCATTGCCACGGATATCTAGTCACGTTCCTCATCATTTTTAACAACATGCGCCGTAAGCAAAGTCATGTTCCTGATGTTTAACACATCCCAACGTTCGCAAGAATGTTCTGCTTTCTCGGCGACAGCTNCGTAAGCAAAGTCATGTTCCTGATGTTTAACACATCCCAACGTTCGCAAGAATGTTCTGCTTTCTCGGCGACAGCTCCTGCCCTTACACAGGAACTGTTGGATTGCATAAAAATAAAGCAGGCAAAAGAGCCCAAGAATGAAAGTTGGAAAGGAAAGTCAAGCAATACTACACATTCACGTTAAAAAGGAAAAGGGAAAAATGAAACGTTCTTCTAGTAGCAGCAGCGGTGAATTATGGTGACGCTGGAGCTCCTCATGCATCTAAAGTGACAACGCCGCTGTGTCCCAGTATCATCAAATATACACATGAGACAGTAGAGGAGAAAAATGCACCAACTATTAAGAATTGTTTACATGGTGCCACGAGTATTTTTCTGGAGATGACGGAAGTGATCGAAAGTTCTTCTGGGATATTTGTCTCTGTGTCTACTTGTCGTATAAAAATTTTAAGTTATTTTCTGTATTTCACAAAAATGTTTTTTTTANGATATTTGTCTCTGTGTCTACTTGTCGTATAAAAATTTTAAGTTATTTTCTGTATTTCACAAAAATGTTTTTTTTTACATCGATAATTTGCTTGAAACAGCTCACATACATCGAGTATTACATATAACATAAGTTTTTTAAAATTTTCTTTTTTTCTTAGAATATATAAAAGATATTTTGAAAACCTACACTAACACAAACGAAATTAGGGAAACATTTCATTGATGTAATTAAAAGTTACTTCATGNGATATTTGTCTCTGTGTCTACTTGTCGTATAAAAATTTTAAGTTATTTTCTGTATTTCACAAAAATGTTTTTTTTACATCGATAATTTGCTTGAAACAGCTCACATACATCGAGTATTAAATATAACATAAGTTTTTTAAAATTTTCTTTTTTTCTTAGAATATATAACCGNTTTAAAATTTTCTTTTTTTCTTAGAATATATAAAAGATATTTTGAAAACCTACACTAACACAAACGAAATTAGGGAAACATTTCATTGATGTAATTAAAAGTTACTTCATGGAACGTTTACTATTCTAGATATGGTTTTGAAATAATCCTGGTTTACATTTTATATACTGTTATGAGAATAGTTCGTGAATTTGTATCACAGACAACACCTATGTATCAAGAACTTCTTTCTCTAATGGCATGTAAAAAGTCAGCGAATTTTGGCACTACTGAAACAAATAAAAATACTTGCGTTTGTAAAGTTAACTGCCATAGTGCAGAAAAATTTTCTGCGGAACGTATTCAAAATAAATATTGGGTTGGTTATAGGTGACAGGAACTGTTTCCATGTGTTGTAATTCAGTTGCTAGGTGCCTTTAGCTTGATTCGGCCCTGTCAAGTTCTTCAAGTTCGTAATCTCACTTTGCCGATTTTTGAATCCGTATCGATGGTAAGAATGCACTCTCGGAGCCAATTGCAAGAGCGATAACCCCTTCACGTTCCGTTCTTTGCGATTCCCCTTCTTCGACAATACATACACGGCATATTTATGCCAACAGACTCGCTTCTTCCCGCCGCTCCACCGTTTGCAGCCAATGTTGTTTGTAAACAAGCCATTCCAACGTACAAAATATACTTAAAGTGCTAGAAATTATAACTTTTTCCCACTTGTAATAAGAGGTTGTAACAGTGGCTGAACGGATAAGGACCCGTTTGAATTCAAAGCTGCACACGTGGCTATGAAGGATTTAATGTTATGTGGTAGTGTTGCGAGTAATGAACTGATCAAGGACAAGTAAAAAAGCGAATACAACAGTAAATACGAACACACCTCACGTAAATTCTCATTACGGCAGCAGTTTTGTACACTATCGTCGGCCATGTTTGTTGTCTACAAAGACAAGACGACAAAAAATAAATGTATTTTGATTCGAATCCAATTTCACCACACCATTGCCATTAAACTTCAGAAACAACAAGAAATGTCTTCCTTTTCGAAAGAGTTACGGAGTTCGCGTGACCAGCATGGAACCCCTTCACCAAAGTGGTCTAGGTTCGATTCCGATGGAGTCACGCTACATTTTCGCATGCGGGAAACGTGGCGGACGTTGCCGACGGCTGGTAAGTTTCCTCGGGGAACTCCCGTTTACCTCACTCTCCTGTTCAGATGGGATCACGCCACTTCTCTACTCACACTGCAAGTTCGCCACATCTCATCTCGAGGCAGGACCACCACATGTGTCCCTTGGGTACAGAGTAGGCAAGTATACAGAGGAGAAACAGCCACTTATTCCGCGAACCACACCCGCTCACGCCAGCAAATCCTTCAACACTTCCAATACACACTGGAAAGAAAAATTGGAATGATACTCCTTGGCACTAAAATTAGGTTTGAGCTGTTCCTAGCTCTTGTCGCTCTGTGCACTGTGAGTGAAATAAGGAGATAGGGCACACTGAAAGCCGCTGAAGCCTTGACCAACGTCAGGTGATAATCCACCTTGACGTTCAGCGTCACTGGAACACTTGAGAATGTAGAATGGGAAAAATCACTTGTAGCAAGGTTCGAATGGAATACTTTATTAAAAGTATTGCTTTGAATAATTGTAATTGTTGATTTCCCAGCATATTCATCTATAATATTTTGTATTGCTAGTCCATATTGTCTTAAATCTCTCGGAACATGTTGCCAGAAAATCTATTTCGTATTTCCGAATGACTTTTCGTTTTCGAACATTTGTTCGTTTGGGCGTTGGTGGAGGTTTCCATACCTCCCAAGAAGAGAAAAATGAAAAAATTATAATACAAATCGTAAACTTTCATTACCGGTGTATAAACAGTTCGAATTAGAATTTTGGTGTTTTTCATGTAATACATCACCCCAGCATTAATATATAAATAACGTCATTTAAATTACTGGAGAATTTTAAGCCATAATATTTTAGTGCTGCCTAGAAATAAGCTTTCCTGCCTGTTACCACGTGATTTTGTGTTTAGTATCATATTTATTAAAAATCCGACACTAGTTGGGCTACCTTAAATTGTATGCTATATTCGACAACTGAAAGGTTTTCTTTTTAAAGANGATATTTGTCTCTGTGTCTACTTGTCGTATAAAAATTTTAAGTTATTTTCTGTATTTCACAAAAATGTTTTTTTTACATCGATAATTTGCTTGAAACAGCTCACATACATCGAGTATTAAATATAACATAAGTTTTTTAAAATTTTCTTTTTTTCTTAGAATATATAACCGATATTTTGAAAACCTACACTAACACAAACGAAATTAGGGAAACATTTCATTGATGTAATTAAAAGTTACTTCATGGAACGTTTACTATTCTAGATATGGTTTTGAAATAATCCTGGTTTACATTTTATATACTGTTATGATAATAGTTCGTGAATTTGTATCACAGACAACTCCTATGTATCAAGAACTTCTTTCTCTAATGGCATGTAAAAAGTCAGCGAATTTTGGCACTACTGAAACAAATAAAAATACTTGCGTTTGTAAAGTTAACTGCCATAGTGCAGAAAAATTTTCGGCGGAACGTATTCAAAATAAATATTGGGTTGGTTATAGGTGACAGGAACTGTTTCCATGTGTTGTAATTCAGTTGCTAGGTGCCTTTAGCTTGATTCGGCCCTGTCAAGTTCTTCAAATTCGTAATCTCACTTTGCCGATTTTTGAATCCGTATCGATGGTAAGAATGCACTCTCGGAGAGCCCCTTCAGCCAATTGCAACAGCGATAACCCCTTCACGTTCCGTTCTTTGCGATTCCCCTTCTTCGACAACACATACACGGCATATTTATGCCAACAGACTCGCTTCTTCTCGCCGCTCCACCGTTTGCAGCAATTGTTGTTTGTAAACAAGCCATTCCAACGTACAAAATATACTTAAAGTGCTAGAAATTATAACTTTTTCCCACTTGTAATAAGAGGTTGTAACAGTAGCTGAACGGACAAGGACCTGTTCAAATTCAAAACTGCACACGTGGCTATGAAGGAGTTAATGTGATGTGGTAGTGTTGCGCGTAATGCACGGATCAAGGACAAGTAAAAAAGCGAATACAACAGTAAATACGAACACACCTCACGTAAATTCTCATTACGGCAGCAGTTTTGTACACTATCGTCGGCCATGTTTGTTGTCTACAAAGACAAGACGAAAAATAATAAATGTATTTTGATTCGAATCCAATTTCACCACACCATTGCCATTAAACTTCAGAAACAACAAGAAATGTCTTCCTTTTCGAAAGAGTTACGGAGTTCGCGTGACCAGCATGGAACCCCTCACCAAAGTGGTCTAGGTTCGATTCCGATGGAGTCACGCTACATTTTCGCATGCGGGAAACGTGGCGGACGTTGCCGACGGCTGGTAAGTTTCCTCGGGGAACTCCCGTTTACCTCACTCTCCTGTTCAGATGGGATCACGCCACTTCTCTACTCACACTGCAAGTTCGCCACATCTCATCTCGAGGCAGGACCACCACATGTGTCCCTTGGGTACAGAGTAGGCAAGTATACAGAGGAGAAACGGCCACTTATTCCGCGAACCACACCCGCTCACGCCAGCAAACTGGCGGCACTGGCCGGCAGTTTGTCGGAACTCCGTTCGCCAATCAGCGGTTGTTGACCTACTCGCCAGCTGGCTGCCCAACCACCAAGTAAATCTTCCACCGCTTTCAGTTGCCAATGAGCCTAAGCCAGTAACATCGGCAACATATTTCCACGTTTTATGCAGGCTCAACATGGATAAGGCCGTGTTCCTATATCGTAAACTTTCATTACCGGTGTATAAACAGTTCGAATTAGAATTTTGGTGTTTTTCATGTAATACATCACCCCAGCATTAATATATAAATAACGTCATTTAAATTACTGGAGCATTTTAAGCCATAATATTTTAGTGCTGCCTGGAAATAAGCTTTCCTGCCTGTTACCACGTGATTTTGTGTTTAGTATCATATTTTTAAAAATCCGACACTAGTTGGGCTACCTTAAATTGTATGCTATATTCGACAACTGAAAGGTTTTCTTTTTAAAGANTTAAAAATCCGACACTAGTTGGGCTACCTTAAATTGTATGCTATATTCGACAACTGAAAGGTTTTCTTTTTAAAGATACGCCTTTATATTTGTTTCAGTTTCCTGGATCTAAGAGTGGTAAGCAATAGCTACAAAATTCATGGCTCTTTGGCATTTTATAAATTGTATTTGAGCTTTGGATGTAAAACACATAAAAATACGGAAATCACATCACTACAATGCTCTGTCTTACATCTATAAAACATCTATAGTATTGAATTAATTACCATGGTCGATGTTGGGCATAGGTTCAAATAGTTGGATGCTGGGACAGAGGTTAAAATGTCTGACGGTTGCATTTTGTTATGTACAGAATTAGTTAATCGTCTGAAGTGTGATAAACTGCACTTTCTTCCAGAGGACAATTACATGCACTCAAACTTTTTATTAATTGCTGACGAAGTTTATGCGTTAAGTACTGAAATTTTTAAAGCCGTATCCACCAACCCAACTGACACATGAGAAGCGCGTCTATAATTACAGATTACCACACACGAGAAATGTTGTAAAAATGAACTTGGTTTACTAACAAGAAGATTTCAAGTTTTTCATTCGGCTGTTTAAGTGAACGTTGAACCATGTAAGTATATTGTTGCGATAACATGATTGTTGCACAACACTCCCTTCTTATCGAGGATTCACGTTACGCTTCCGCATCCAAATTTGATCTACCTAATACGAAATCGTGGGAGATTGAAGANTTCTTATCGAGGATTCACGTTACGCTTCCGCATCCAAATTTGATCTACCTAATACGAAATCGTGGGAGATTGAAGGAGGACAGTGGAGAAACGACGATTTCGCTACACTGTCATCTTAGGACGTGAGAAGCAAGAGAAATGTCACGAATGATGCAAAGTCAGACAGCGACCACTACAGTTCGTTTTTCTATGGACCNACGTGAGAAGCAAGAGAAATGTCACGAATGATGCAAAGTCAGACAGCGACCACTACAGTTCGTTTTTCTATGGACCAGGACAAGTTCCATGGAAAGCAGACATGTTAACCAAAGAAAAAAAATTGTAATTCTGGTGTAACATTAGATTTGAAGAAAATTTAAAGTGAACTTCTTAGTGCGATTATACAAAACTATGATAAAATATTGTTAGACGTTGCATTGCCTCGCTTACCTTGACCCATCCCTCGCGAGCGAGCGGAGGGGTGTGTGGTGCCCAGACTAGTAACCTGAGAAGCCCGCAGATGTATTCAAAGGCGTGCCGTCGCGCATACCGCTGCTGCCAGATAAGTCTGTCGGAGCTCGCACGCTGCTGACCTTCAGCGGATTGATTTTCTGGGGTTATCTTTTCAATAATGTACTGGTCATTTCCCTAGCCTTTCTCGANTGCTGACCTTCAGCGGATTGATTTTCTGGGGTTATCTTTTCAATAATGTACTGGTCATTTCCCTAGCCTTTCTCGGCGTGACCCGGGGTTCGGGGAACCTTCTAGATCGGGCTAGCGAGAAGACGTAAGCCGCGACGGGCCTCCGAGCCGACAGGTCGTGCAACCTTGAGCGCCAGGTTTGCGAACACAGACGAGCGACGACCCAGTAGAGCGTCAAGTGGTGGCTAGAGTCAACAGCGGGAGTGAAGTCTGCGGGCTGTGAGCATCGGAACAGTGGAGAGTGAGGCTGGCGTGTGAAACTATTGAACTGTACGCGAGAGGGTAAGACTTTTGGAATGATGGCAATAGACAGATTGGACATGTGCTGCATTAGTAGGGGGATTATGGGGACTTTGTCACATCGGGAGCTGGGACTGGAGCGTCGGAGCTGTTCGTGCTCTGTCATTCCGGTCGGCCGGCGGCCATCTCGGATCAGTGGCAGAAAGGCTGCCCGTCAATGGCGTGTGGCACCACGGCAACCTCCACACTTCGAGCAGTAAACAACGACGATTATGCGCCCAGACAGACCACACCTGGCC
The DNA here is from genome assembly GCA_002778355.1 of Clitarchus hookeri. NCBI lineage: Eukaryota > Metazoa > Arthropoda > Insecta > Phasmatodea > Phasmatidae > Clitarchus > Clitarchus hookeri. The sequence continues at coordinate 98,995 of NQII01002690.1, forward strand.
GCTGAGACAACACAACTGGTGATACAGTATTTGGTGAGTCTGAGACACTTGAAGCGAGGGAGTGTTAAGGGCGACACGCGCACGCGCGTATCACTCCGCATGTACGCGCACTTTGCGGACATCGGCTGTGTTGCTAGCCACCGGCACATGCATCATGAGCAATCAGCAGGCAGGCTCACAAACCTTTCACTTTCTCACTATGAAAAACTACTTCACTTACTTGTAATAGAGTAAGTTATTTTTATTTATCATTAAAATTGAATTATAATTTTTGTTCTGTGTAACTTGTAAAGGTTTCCCCCTCCCCCACCCTTTTTTTTTTGTTTTGACACGTGATGACACTTCAGTCCTACCCATCGAGTCCGCCATCTTGCACACTGTTTTCTTGGTGTGTGTTTTTTTTTTAACCGAAACAAAAAAATAATAAGAAATATTTCCAATCTGCAACCACGTCTACTATTGCAAGCATCCAGAGTTTTTCAATATTATAAACTAATAAAGGCCGCAATTTTTAATATAGATTAGTACGCCTGACTTTAAAAAACACCGTTGGAATTACATCAAAACTATTTCTGCCGTAGTAATACTATAAATATATATTTAATATGCAAAATGCATACATATTCCATGTTCATTTGTGCTGTAGATCTAATACGGATATATAAACAAAACATAAATATGTAATGGATGAAATGTGTTTACTGTGAAGGTCTCGTTGTAAAGAACAGAGTAGATCATTCACCACCTGAGACACACCGATTGACAGTGAAGTGAAGTGAAGTGAAGTGAAGTGAAGTGGAGTGTTCTTTGCAGCCCAAACCTCGTGTGATATAGCCTAATCCAGAACTATTTTCATTTTTCTTGCTGGACGAGGTGGCACAAGGGTATCGCACTTGACACTCATCAGGAAGGACCCGGGTTCGATCCCAGACCCCACTATGGTTTCACAAATCGTTCCATACAAATCCTGGAATGGTTCCTTAAGTTCGCCGGCCGGGTTGGCCGCCGAACGGTGTGCAGGGCTCCAGCAGAAAACGTTTTATTAAAAAAATGCCCATCGTGTCTAGTGAGGTCTGCTTACGAAAAGCATTTAAGAAACGTTACGCTTCTGTATACGTTTTTCAGTTCCTCCATTTCTCTAAGGCATGTTTGTGTGATAGTGAAAATGGCTCAAAAGGATGTTTTCGCGGTAATTTTTAGGTATAAACATTCCGGTAAAAAACATTAAAAAAGGAATAGGGGCGTGCGTCAAACCTTCATTATTATTATTAAGTCATAAAATGGTAGGTTCTCCGCTGAAAGTCTCGTAGAGGCGCGTTATCGACGGAAAGACTGCACGCCAGTTCAGTGCTTTGCGCGTAGAGGCGATGAGAGAGTTGATGCGCATGTCTCGGTCGCCCCTAGCACTCCCGCGCTTTTAGGCCTCAGACGTGCAAAATTCTTTAAACCAGGCGACCACATTAATACAGGCACTAGCCTATTCCTTCCCAGGTCATGACTCCCAGGCGAGTGATTCTGTTTCCAGTAACGTCACTGNACAGGCGTGTGATTCTGTTTCCAGTAACTTCACTGTCGCTTAGACATTAAGCCGTGCAGTTACTGTGCTGTGCAGGCGCCAGAGAAACTGACTTCGACAGATCAAGAGACGAATGCTTGTTAGGAAAATCTGCCAACACTACCCTGTGAAACATACCTGCGTGCAAACATATTCTTTACACAGTAATACTGTTGCATGGCCAGTTTAGTGAGGGATGGAATTCTTAACAACATAGAGGCACAAAACTTCTCATTTTACAATTTATTTACAACACTACAAAAAAATATAGAGTTATNGCACAAAACTTCTCATTTTACAATTTATTTACAACACTACAAAAAAATATAGAGTTATTTTTTCTACAATGTACTGTTTCTCACTCTGTTGCAGTCCTCTGTTTAAACCTATTAACTATGCCTGAATATTTGATTACGTCAACTGTTTGAATAAATCATTTGTTCCCCTAACAGAAACGATGTGGTCCGGTCGTATAATATACTTGCGGTTTCTTCACGCTTTTAGAATCAAATGTTTGAAAAATCACCCCATATATGACGTGTTTAGTTGTTTTCTAACTATGCCACATATCACACGCGTTTAATACTTGTATTAAAATAAATTAACATATTTTTTCGTTAAATTTATTTTTTTAAGATTTTATATATGTTATATTTAATTTAAATTAATATGAATTCAAACAGAGAGAAAATAAGTAGGTGCCTATGTTGGTAATACCTAGTAAGAAATAGTTCCTATCCAAAATATTATTACACTGAGTGCGCACGAATGCGGTGCGTTGTCCCGTTGGTACAATTTTCTATACTTAGTTTTTAGCTTTGTTTACAAGAGGCGAAAGAATATCCTGGAGGAATATTTTTATCAGTGCTTCAGGAAAGTTGGAAGTAACCATGGGTTGACTATACCAACGTGTGGGTCTTTCGTGATCTCCCACCTCTGCTCCAAAGCCTTGGTTAACCAGAAACACCGCCGCATTCGTCGGCGAGAATGCCGATGTCTCCACGCACGCGCCGCGACTACCACTTCACCGCCGCTGCTCGGCGAAACCTGCGAGAACACTCCGACGCACCGGGGGCCACGGTGGTGCAATGTTTAGACTACTCGCCTCTCACCAAGGCGAACCGGGTTCGATTCCTGGCGGGGTCGCCCCCAGATTTTCGCGTGTGGGAATCGTGCCAGGCGATGCCACTGGTCGGCGGGGTTTNCTCGGGGATCCCCCCCCCCTCTCCAGCCACAGCATTCCGGCACTGCTCCATACTCACCTAGCCTCACCCTCGTCGGCTCTCGAGACCTTGATGTTAAGAGCCGCCCAAATCTCATCATTCTTCATCGCAACGCACCGTCATTCGCCCTCGCGCAGGAACCTGGCCAGTCAGAACTCGGATAGTGAAAACGAATCCTTGTCGAAGATGCCCGAAGTCTAAGTTCTACGATATTCCAACTTATGCATTAAAAAAAATTAGTGCATATTTAAGCAAAGTATATTTAATGTTCGTATATCATTAATATGCAGTAAAACAATCATGCAGTTTCTCTTTAGATATTCTATAAACACATGTTTGGTTTGCATATTTTAATTTTGATGGTGGTAGAACAGTCTTCTTTGCATAAGTGGCCTCCAAGTTTGTGAATTCGCGTCACGTGCATTTTCATAAATATTTTGATCAAATTGGCTGTAAAGTAGTGTTTCACCTTCACGATTGCAGTCTGTATTCTCTCAAACGTATTTAAGAAATGAAATAACTGCCAGTAAGCGACGCATCATTAACATTGTCCAGAAAGCATGAGCAAGTCATAACATAAAAAAAATAATAACAACTGGCGAGGTTATCCACGTTGCCACAAACATAAAAAGAGAGGATTTGTCGTTTACTCTGTGTTCTAAAGTCGGCAGTGACTAAGAACACACGGTGATCACAAAAAATATTCATACAGCACCATTTTACCTTTGTTTGTATCAATATACTTAAATACATCTCCACAAAACAATTACAACATGAATAAACATATCTATCAACAGCAAATGTATTATGCAACGGCCGGTACAAAATCTACAGAATAATAGAACCTAAAATGTGACTGCCAAAAATGTATTCATACAGTCACGGTTCAACAGTAAATTGTATCTATTTTGCATTAACCTGGCTCAAAGTTAGTGTTATCTTGATTAGAATAGTGTTGGTTCACAGCTCTAATTTGATAGTATTGTGTACACGTAGAGTACCTCAGTAATAGCCGTAATGGGGCGTCGAAAGAGCGAATTGTCTGAAGCAGTGAAAGAGAGCATAGTATGTTTGTTCAAACAAAGTAATAGTTAGCAAAAAAAACCGCTCTCACGGTTCATTGCAAATTCTCTACAGTGCAATACATTGTGTGCAAGTAAGAGAGCACAGAACGCACGTAAAACAGGAACGGATCAGGACGCCGTAAGGTTTAATCTGCAGAAGAGATGAACACGATGTGCTCCGACAAGTGAGAAAAGATTCACAAACCCGAGCTCGAACCATCTCCAATGAACTCCAAACACATATAGGGAAATACATCTGCACACAAACAATCCGAAACAGTATTCATGATGCTGGGTACAGAGAACGGACTCCACAACAGAAGCCCTACATCTGCAAGGTCGATAGGAAGAATAAATTGGATTTTGCTCGTGGACATATTGATAACGGAATATATTTCTGGAAAAAGGTTGTATTTACCGATGAATACGTTTCACTAATTCGCGTCAGATAGACCAGAAAAGTTTGGAGAACACATAATAGTAAATTGCATCATCAGAACATAACACAACTTATTACAGACATGGTGGAGGAATTGTTATGGTTGTGTATTATTCAGGTGTATGGGATCTGGTTGTCATTTAAGATAAATTTAATGCATTCTGTTATATTGACGTATTCGAAGATCATTTGAAAGAAAGTACTTCAAAATTAGGTACTCAAAATAGTTTAATTTACCAACAAGACAACTATCCGAAGCACATGACATGGACAACTAGAGTGGATACTATATTGCGTCAGAGAATCACTGAAGACACCTCCACAGTCCCCGAAAATAAATACCATAGGAAATCTGTGGGCCCTATTGGACAGACAAGTGAGAAATAGAAGTGCACCTCTAGGAATGAGTTCAATAAGATACTACGTACAGAAGAATGGAACAAGATAGTTGAAGATATAACTAAGAATCGTGTAGAATCAATGCCCAGGAGACCGCATGCTATAATCAATGCTAATGTTCTCCGTACTAGATATTAAACTTTAGTTATGTATTGGAGATTGACACCAATTTTCCTTAAACCATAACTCTAAATGTGCTTTTTTTAACGGTTATATTTTAAGTTTTATTACTCTGAAGATTTTGTACTGGCAGTTGCAGATTACTTTTGCAGTGGATATATACACTGGATAGCCCAAAAAAATTGGAATAGGCGTGCGTATGCAAATAACAGAGGTATGGAACCAATCAGAGTAACACGATGCTGTCAGTATCGCCTATATAAGACAACAAGCGTCTGGCAAAGTTGCTAGATCCGTTACTGCTGCTACAATGGCCGGTTATCAAGATTTAAGTGAGTTTGAACGTGTTGTTATAGTCAGCGCACGAGAGATGGGACATAACATCTCCGAGGTAGCGATAAAATTTGGATTTTCGAGTACGATCATTTTACGAGTGTACCGTGAATATCGGGAATCCCGTAAAACATCAAATCTTCGACATCGCTGCGGCCGGTAAAAGATCGTGGACGAACGGGACAAACGACGACTGACGAGAATCATTAAACGTGACAGACGTGCAACACTTTCTTAAATTGGCGCAGATTTCAATGCTGGGGCATCAACAAGTGCCAACGTGCGAACTATTCAACGGACCATCATTGATATGGGTTTTCGTAGCCAAAGGCCCACTTGTGTACCGTTGTTGACTGCACGACACAAAGCTTTACGCCTCGCCTGGGCCCGCCAACACCGCCATTGGGCTGTTGATGACTGAAAACACGTTGCCTGGTCTGACGAGTCTCGTTTCCAATTGTATCGGGCGGATGGACGTATACGGGTATGGAGACATCCTCATGAATCCATGGACCCTACATGTCAACAGGGGACTGTTCAAGCTAGTGGAGGCTCTTTCATGGTATGGAGTGTGTGCAGTTGGCATGAAATGGGACCCCTGATACGTCTAGATACGACTCTGAGAGGTGACAGATACATAAGCATCCTGTCCGATCACCTGCACCCATTCATGTCCATTGTGCATTCCGATGGACGTGGACAGTTCCGGCAGGACAATGCGACAACCCACACGTCGAGAGTTACTACCGAGTGGCTCCAGGAACACTGTTCCGACTTTTAGACACTTCCATTGGCCACCTAAATCACCAGACATGAACATTATTGAGCATATCTGGGATGCCTTGCAACGTGATGTTCAGAAGAGATCTCCACCGCCTTGCAATCCTATGGATTTGTGGACTGCCCTGCAGGATTCATTGCCTCCTGCATACCTTTAGACATTAGTCGAGTCCATGCCACGTCGTCTTGCGGCACTTCTGCGTGCTCACGGGGGTCCTACATGATATTAGGCAGATGTACCAGTTATTTTTTGGCTCTTCAGTGTATGTTTCGACATGTTGTGAATAGTTTGTAGAGCGTATTTAAGTTTATTGATATAAACAAAGATTATCAATACTTCTAGTGATCATTGTACTTCGGCTTGCTTCGGCAAACAAATGAATAGAATAAGATTCTCTCGTTATACTGTTAAGTTACAACTCTCTACTTTTATGATCCCTAGCAAAACCGGAGCCGGCAGCGGGGTGAGGGCTGTGAACAAATATAATTTAAGAAGGACTTTGCCCCTTCTGTAGTACAACCTACTCAGTATATATAGTGGTAATCCTGTACCACAACATCCTTGTGTTCCTGTTTTGAGAGTCGCGACCAGCTGCTCGTGATTAAGTTGTCTGCGGTCGCTATCTGCAGTACGTGCTCTGGCCGTAATAAACATTCGCCACGTGCCACAGACGTGACCTACAGCAAAAACAATATATATATTTTTCCTACAAATATTATAATAATACAGGGTCGGCATCAGCTACTCTGTCACCCCAGGCCACTCACGTAATAAAACCACGGATATAAGTATTCATAGAGTGTCAGATGCAAACCAAATTGCTATTATTAGAATCGTAGATCGTAAAAACTTCCAGGCTTGTAGTTAGCATGATGCAACGTAATATGAATAAATCACTGGTAATGCTGATTTCAGTATTCCACTAACATGTTCTGTTGAAATAAAACATGTAAAAATTTTTACAGCTTTCAACCTGGAAAAAGTATGCATACGCTCGAATAGTTTTAAACAAAACAAGAGCTTATCCAGTCTCGTATTGCACGGGACACCTGTGTAATCGTGTGTCTTACCTTGAATGCACCAGCTAACAAGACGTGACTACTATGGGCCAGTAAAATCGACAGTAAAGGGGAAAAAAACGACAGTGGATGAAAGACACATTCCTGTCTCCCAATATCTCAAATACAAGTCGTATTTCAACATTGCTGGTATAATCGGAAGACGTCGAGCAACTGTGGAGTCTAAGCAATATAATAACATAATGCCATAAAAGATCACTCGACGGAGCTTACTACAAGAGAGACTAGAATTACTGCTAAGAATTATCATGAAAAACAGAATATTGGAAGCATCTGAACCATCTGCTTGTTTGCATTACCAATTTGAAAAGTATATCACTCGAAGGGCACCTCGTACAAATACCAACGTTCGGCCTACAGAGCCAGGATATCGAGGAGAAAATTCCACATCGGTAAAATAACAAGAAATGGGGATTTGAATTTGCGCAAGAGAATGTATCCAAGACAACGGATTTCTACGTTAAAGCAGTATGTATGTTTGAAAGTAAATTTAATACTTTTGAAAATGACAGTAGGTAGTCCGGCGGAGACCTAATACAGAACTAGATGTTAAAATCATTCAAGCAACGATGAAGCATGAAGGCAGTGGTGTAATTTTCTGGGGATGTATGACAGCCTCTGGTGTTGGAAAGCGTGTGTTTATTGAAGGCAGCGTGGACATGTTTGTATTGAATGTTCTCAAAGCGAACTTACGTGGAATCGTGGGTGACGCGGGCCTTTCTGGAGATTGTCACTTTCAACAAGGCAATGCTTGACCTGGAACGTACAGCAGAGGCTGTTCGTCTGCGGTTTGTGTGTCACACTCCGCACACTCTGAGACACTCCAGCACAGGGTCCAGGTCAATGTAACATAATGTCAATGTAACACCTGTGGAGAGAAGAAACAATCAGAAAACAGGAAGCACGTAGTAAGATTTCTTTGAAAGAATGTCTTCTACGAAGATGGCAAAGTACTACATCTGAGACTACAACAAAATTGGCCCAATCCATGCCCAAGATGTTAGGAGATGTGATACCTAGGACGGGTATGCAAACAAAATATAAAATTAACAGTTCTGGCATTGCTATATATTTTGTTTTCTGTCAGTATAAAAATACTTTTTTAATAGCGCAAAAAGGCGATTTAAATTAAGTTTCTGCATTACGTTATGTGAATGCTTACTTTTTTTTATATTTGTATACATGCATAGTTGCACTAGTGAATGTAATATGCATATGTTCATAATCCAATGGGTTTCTTGCTTTCATAGTAGCTAAAATAAAGTGTTTTGTTTTACGCTGCAGTGTATGAATACTTATTTCCATGATTGTAGGCGCCCTCACCCCATCACAATTGCAGTCATATTATACGAAATTTAAGAGAAGAAGCTACCCTTTCTTTATAAGGTTTCGTTTTGTTACAGTTTTTTTTAATGTATTTATATAGTACATATGTTTTTGACTTGTATATCTGTTAGTTTAAGTATGTAACATATTAATACCACTACAATTCCAATGCATATTTTAAATTAATAATAAATTTATTAGCCTGTGTATACTATTTGTGTCGATCGCATAGTCATTGCTACAAAATAGCATAATTTAAAGTTAAAATTTCAAATTTAGACTGGGGATAAACCACTGGAGCCACTTTTAGTCTTAGGAACCTGTTTTATTATTCTGTATTTTCCGCTTCCAAATTTACCAAATGAGAAATATTCCTGCGCTACTAGACTTGCATCTTGCTACCCCNATCGCAACTCAGCGCACAACTACAATGTTTATTGAATTCAGTGAAACGAGAACCCAAAAGTAATGGCAAGGGAGATAAGCAAAAGAGCGCCTTCACACTAACGATCTTTTAAACAGACGATTTCTTCCTTTTTAAGTGCGTCGCACTATCCTTTTCTTTGTCCTATGGAATTCTTGTGCGTTTCTGTAACGTTCACTCTGCACCACGGGCTTTCGCCTACTTGACCCGCGCTTTGAGCGACCCTGAAAATATACTTAGTAAATGTGTTATTTTGTTTCAGATGCGATTCTATAGCTCTCCTTATGTTTCCGGCACAACCTGCCCTTGCACTCTCTGCAATCTCGCATATTTGTGCACGTCGCATATTTCGATACCTCAGTACAACAGCGTTATAACTCAAAATATGCGGTTTTTCAAGAGGAACAGTGTTGTATTTAAAAAAAATACCTCATTCCAGCACATTGTCATGCAACATTATCCCACGCAAAGGATAACCGTCAGTATTAAAATTGTAAAACTTTTACCCGTAACATGGATTTCTGTACTGCATATCAAAAGGTAATTAATTAATGAATCAGATTTTTTTTTTAGTTGTAACACTGTTGCACTGAGGTATAGATTTGTGCGTGTGTGCACGCGTTTCCCGATCGTTGTCTGGCTGGTCCCGTGGGTTCCTTGACCGACGTCACGAAGGCGAAATGGGATCACGAGATTCCGGGTTCGAGCCTCACCTAAGACATGTATGTATGTATTTTTTACAAAAAATTGTTCATTCACCACTGTATCTTCAACGTTTAGGAGATAGCGGTGCCGAAAAACACTTCCGGATGGCATTTGTGTTGGCGGCGTAAACCACCAGTTACGGTTTGACCTAACAACACTCCGTACCAAGCGCCAACGCTGTATCTTAAACGGTTCAGAAATGGCGGCCAAAACAGACTTCCCTATGGCGTATTGCCTGGACGCAAAAATTTTTTTATAAAGTATAACAAACGTGAGTGAATAAAATTATTATTTTGAATACACGGCACTGCAAATATTTCATGTTTGTCGCAAAAACCCCTACAATTTTACTTAAAAAAAACATAGATATGTTTGTTGTCAATAAATATGTTAATAAACACACAGTGGGTCGCAGAAGGATTAAAGGTAGAAGGTATTCGAAAATTTGTTAGATTCTGTTTCTATAAATACCACGGTGTGGGTTAACCGAAATAAAATTTGTCGTCTTTATGTATGCTGTGAGCCAGATATCAGCAATCTTGAGGAACATCGAAAGGGGATTTCACTGTAAATTCCTGGAATTAATTAGACAGACGGATAAGTGACCTCCCTAAAGAACAACATAAACATTGCCCTTGAGATTTTAAAAGTCGTCCACTACTTTTGATGAGAATACTCCACGATCTTATCTGCTTTCACATTTACCATTATATAGATTTCATATTATTTCGTTTATATTTAAAATATTCCTATTTATCACAATATATTTTTTTTCAAGTTTATTCACATGCTTGCACAGTAGATCTTCCAGTCCTACAGTATGCGCCTATTCGTCACTTGGTGAACTATCTATACAGAATACTGGTTTTCCCTATGCGTGAGTTGCTTTAGGAACCCTTAAAATATTTGTTTCAACATATCAGTCGTGATGCTAAATTCTCGTTCTGTAGTCATCTTTCAGTTTCCTTATTCGTCACATTACTTCCTGCAGCCTTCTAATTGAATGCCATGATATACAGGGGTTAGCCTTACAACTACACTTCCTGAGGTAACATTTTGGAAGAACATCTCTCATTGCATACTGACATTTCCATAATCGTCACATCATTAAAAAGAATCCATTTTCGCTCCATACGTAGCTCTTTGTATTGCTGTTAACATGCCGTCAGTTGAGACTCGTCAGATCAAGACTTAAAAAAAAACTATGAGCAACATATTTAAGTAACCTAGAACATCAAATTTATTATTTCCGCATCTTAATATTCTTAAAATATAGTCCATTCGGCTTTTCATTAAATAAGCCATCAATTAATAGTAACCATAATCCAGAAATATGAGCAGAACATTCTATGACGAAGTAACACACTGCCGTCTCTGTGACGTAAACTGACGAGACTCCAAATTAAAACTTAATTCACGATCAATTTCGTAGGGCCACGGTGATGTAGTGGTTAGACTACAAGCCTGCCACCAAGGCGAACCGGGTTTTATTCCCCGCTGGGTCACCCCCGGAATGTTGGAACAGTGCCCGTACGATGCCGTTGGTCGGCGGGTTTTCTCGGGGATCTCCCGTTTTCCTCGTCCTTGCATTCTGGTGCTGCTCCATCCTCATCAGCTCCCAAGACCTTGATGTTAAGAGCCGCCCAAATTTCTTCACTCACGATCGATCAATTTCGAGTATTTAAAAGACGTCTACATAGAACTTGTACAGAAATGTGTGGTTCGTAATGAATGAACTCGTCGTATGTTCACCTAGTCACAAACGACTAGAAATTTACTTTATTTTAATAAAGTAGTGATTTATTAGCAAATATCATTATTTTGGCGTATTTTTAAATGAGTAAAGAAAGAAACCGAGTTATCATTTGAAGAAATATATTCAAATAAATACAATAGATTACTTTTTAATCTTCTTTTCCTTCAATTAGTTTGGCTGAAGTTTTTCTGTACACGACACAAAATAAAAGATCGCAATTTCGTACACGCCTACACGTTGAGCATGTTCCTACAAGACACGTACACGACGACCATGAACCGTTAAGTAATAATACCTTCTTTCACTGTGATAGGTACACGACCGCGGTGGCTGAGCGGTTAGACTGCTCGCAACCGGGTTCAATCCCTGGCCGGGTCACTCCGGATTTTTGCAAGTGGTAATCGTGCCGGACGATGCAGCAATTCGACGGGTTTTCTCGAGGATCTCCCGTTTCTCCCGGCCCTTGCATTCCGGCGCTGCGCCATTATCACCTCATTCCACCCTCATCGACGCTCAAGACCTTGTTGTTAAGAACCCCCCAATTTCTCAACTCAATTTATAGTCTATTCGCGATTTCTTCACACTTTTTGAATCAAACCTTTGAAAAATCAGTTTATGAATACCGTGTTTGGTTTTTCCTAAAAATGCCACGTGTTAAAAGCGTTTTATAACTGTGTTAATATAAAAGTGGGTTATTTCTAGTTAAATTTAAATTTTACCTATATTCTGTTTACAAAATATAATATTCATTAATAGTTCATGCGAATACCTACATAGGGGGGAAAAATGTGTGATGGTAATGCCTAGTAAGAAATAGTTCTTATGGAAAACAATATTACACTGAGTGCGCACGAATCCGGTGCGGTGTCCCTTTGGTGTAATTGTCTAGACTCGGTTAAGCTTTGTTTGCGTGAGGCGGAGGAATATAAAGGAAGCAGAACTTCCAGGGGTTCAAAACAGTTGGAAGTAACCGCGAATGGACTTTACCTACTCACAATTGTGGAAATGTTAAATCCAGAAACTCACGAACCATGTTTCTGTTAGTGTGGTGGAGCGTCATCTTCTCCCCNGGGCGAACGTCGTTCCCGTGTTTCGTTGGAAACGCAACGATATTCACGACGAACACGCGTCACGGATTCGAATTTCGCGCGCCGAGGGACGCATTGGACCGCTGCTCCTCACCGACCACGTCTTGCCTGCTTGAACGACGTGGTGTTGCCGCTTGGCGAGGCGTTTCCGTCGCGCGACTGACTACCTGCGCGCGCATCACGAGTCTAGTCCACGCGCTCGACATTCTTTGCGGTACTCCTCAATGCTATGTATAGTCCATTCTTGGTTACTTGAAACATTTCTGAAGCCCTGCTGAAGTTCTACTGCGAGGCTATTCCTCCGTCTCATGAAAACAAGTCTAATAAACAATTATCTGATCCTAGAAATATCGCAACACACACAGGTCTGAAACAGTGTATGCTGCCAACGAAATCGCAGAATTATCGGGACGCGTGTGTGCACACAAATATCTTCCTCGGCATACAGAAGAGTGTTAAGTCTAGCTTGCTTCCAGATCAATCCGCGAAGTAATCGTGGCTCCAGCTAATACTGACGGTGTCATGCTTAACTTGCACATGTATTTAAACTATTTACAGACAAGGAACTTTTATTTTGGCACCCCTACTAGTATGGTTGAATGTCGGTTGTCCAGACACGCCCCGGTTAACAGTGAGCCAGTTATAAGCAGGGAGCAGTAGTGTGAGTGAGAGTGAGTGTTGAACAGTCCTGTAAAAACACCTCACCTGCTCGCTCACTTTAATATTAATTATTAGAACTATTTTTACTAGGTATTACCAACACGCCTATTTTCTCTCTATAATTTTTTTACTTATAAAATATTGTAGAAATATTATATTTTACATATAAAAAATAATCAAAAGTTCAATTTAGCCAACACTAATATATACTTATGTTAACACTTGTGATTCACGACATGCTTAGGAAACAACTAAAGACGTCTTATATGACATTATTTTTCAAAGGTTTGGTTAAAAAAAAAAAAAGTGTAAAGATACTGCAAATAGCATTATACATATATAGACATATATAATAATGCCTTTGCACTGGTGATATATGTTTATCGGATTTTCTCAGTTTTGTGTGTAAACAAATGGGATAGTTGCAATTATAATGAAATAAATGTAAATTTGTAAAAACTTCTGATTTTATATTATTTTAGATCATACGTATAGTATAAAACTTTTTTCTTCTCATTAGTGTGGAAATGTAGCGGAATATGTCTACATGTTGTTTAATATCCAGTCGTAAATCTGGATTTACAAAACGCTGGATAACAAAATCACTTTATTTAAATGTAACACCAGTATCGAAAAGTTCATTTTTATGATGGTAATTTTTATTTCGCCTTTAAATTCGTAACTTATTTTGCCAACATAAGCGTGTGTATGAAATCAAAATGTCCAACACAATTTTTTTAAATTTACATTTGTAAATATCAATGGAGGGCGAACATAATAATTACAAGATAAGGCTTATATAATAATTGTAACCAAACACAAACTTTTACTCACAAATAAACATAATTTCTCAATTTACCTCCAGCTTAAAAGTGGCCTCTTTGGAACACCAGCGCATCTTGTGGCAGAAATTTTCCATGTGCCAAATTCTCCCATAAGGAATCTTGTTTTCTTCCCAACCTGAGCAGAATAAACCTTAGTTGAGATCCAAAGCGTGGAGTGTATGCAGCCTCCAATTATTCTACCGGCGTAAATAGGGAAAATAATTACAACAAATAAAATCCCTCAAAGCAACGCCTTAATGATAGAGGACTGTTACATAAATATTTTACATAGATATCGTAAACGGAAGCGACAAAAATGAGTAAAGAACGCCCTTATTTCACAAAAGAAAACCAAATTTTTAGTTACAGAGAATTATAATAAGTACACTTGCAATTGTAGATATGCTAACACAAATGTCTTACCATTTTTTACTTCTCGAATTCTCGCACTCGAGAGGTATATATTCTGATGCAAAAAAAAAATGCAATACCGCTGCTAAAAACATTTTGTACTCTAGTAGCTAATACGTTGCCGTTTTTTCCCGAAGAGTACAATTTCACTGAGAAAACGCTTTGTTGGATCAAACAAAGTTTGTTTGACGCAACTAAATTAATTGTTTGTATAGGGAGCAATAAAATATTTAGTTGTTAAAACCAAATTATTTTGTTGTTCTTGTTTGGCTGCCCCGAACTTACAATTTGGTCGTTGCAACTAAAGATTTGTTTGGCTCTACATACATTAAACATTTTCGGTTATTATAGAAAAGAATTAGAAGCTCGACGGAGATTCGAACCTAGATCGGATGCATCTGAGCGCTACGGCTTAGCAACCTCGACTAAAGTGATTATTAATGAAATAAACAAAGTTCACTGAGAGAAAGGTTTACTCCATTCAACACAATATCCACTCTATAGAGCCTAAAATATATGTAGTTACCTCAACGAAATAATTTTTTTTGAGTTAACAAAACTTTAAAAGCAGCAAACTTTATTTTGTTCATATAACAAAATACATGTTTGAATAAACAAAACCTCTGCGTTGGGCCAAAAGAAATTAGACTATTCAACATAATGTTTGTTGCATCAAACTGTTTGTTTGGCCACTCATTTGATTTCCTTCGTTCGAGAATAAGGCTCGAGGCTTTGTATGCATTTTTGTGATAGTTAGGATAGTAATAGTTTTAGTTAGTGCGTTTATTAATGCCAAATAATGCTATACACATTCTAATAAAACAATTCAACAGGAAACTAAAAAGTAAAGCTGTAAAACTTGAAATGTTTATTAACACACTTGGCCAGTATTCGAAAAATATACATTTAGAAACATTAACATACAGAATGAGTATAAAAGAATATCCCAACTTTCGAGGTCTATAATATCAAAACCAAACAACCTACATCCTTGATTGACCAATAAGATGAACCGTGGAACAGTGAAGTTTGTTTACCATACATTCATAAATGTTCAATGTGACCACCATGAGTGGCCCGAACGACATCTACGTGATAATCAAACTCGTTCCACACTCTTGTCAGCATGTCCGGTGTTGCGGTTTGGATGGCGTCCGTAATTCTCGTATTTTGTTATATGAACAAAATAAAGTTTGCTGCTTTTCAAGTTTTGTTTATTCAAAAAAAAAATATTTCGTTGAGGTAACTACATATATTTTAGGCTCTATAGAGTGGATATTGTGTTGACTGGAGTAAACCTTTCTCTCAGTGAACTTTGTTGGTTTCTTATATCGTACGGTCAGTACCAACGTCCAGCTATGTATGACAATTTATATGTAGCCATAGCATCTTGAACTATTTTAAGCCCGGACTTCTGCAGCACAGCTTATATGTTTACTAACCTAGACAGGGCTTTTCTTTTCTTGTAAATATAACTTAGATATCATGGACAATTGTGTAGGGCTTATTCTTTCTTCGCACAACGACAACATTGTTAACTGGATGTGGAATTAACAACCGGAAATGCTAACCGTGCGTATTCAAACTGTGGCAGTAAATTTACTCTCTACTCGTTCTCTGAGGCTACAAGAGGCGTACAAGCAACTTTTTTAAGTACAATAGAAAACTGCACGGGCTATACTTCCCTCAATGAAAGGCATTAGCCGAAAAGTAAGACCCAGCGCAGCATTACAACTAATCAAAGTGAAAGGGAAACGAAACTGCGCATGACGGAGTGACTAGAAAGAAAGGGTACGAGAGAGTGAGTAAAACAGGATGATTGAGCAACTGAGTTAAGTAAACGTAATGAATTGGCCTAATTTTCTTGGTCAATTAACACTACCTACTAACAGTTGAATATAGAGAAATTAATAAACTGTCGTAATTTTTGTAAGCAATGTCTAGAATATACTGTTCCTGAAAACATATTTCTGGAATAATTAAAAATAATAAAAAGTTTAATATACGCATTTAATAATTTTTTTATTTTAAGTCTACTAAAAGTAACATTACTTCCTTTCCTTTTTATTTGCTTATCATTAATTTAATTCAGAACTTTTAAAGTATAATAACGAGAAGTAAAGGGGGAAAAGCGAGTTTCTGAATGTATACATGTATTGTAAAAATGGTGGAATAAAATGAATTCTCAACTGAATATTTCCTTATCTGTGTGCTAGGACACGCGTCGGAATAAAAATTAGGGGTCTAAATAATAATATATAGTGTGTGCCACTTTTCATTGTCAATACAAGCTTTACAAGTAAAATAGTTATCGTAATTAATATTTTACAGTGTAAGTTCCTTAGATGCCACTAATAGCTGTGATTCACACCACGTTATTTAATGGTTTCTGGATAAAATGCCGTAGAATATATGTAGCTCTAAGGTTCACTTTGTAACTCAGGTGAGTAAATGTGCAAATACGCTACTCGTTTCATATCATATTATGCTACGAAAAACAAACAACTCTATTATCCATTTCAACATGGTGTGTGTATACAAGTATATTTTAAGAATCCGGCCGCATACATGCAGTCCAGAGTACAAAGAAAACTATTTTAACACATAATTTTGCGCAGAGAGAGTATATTAGCATGGTGGCTAATTTCTAATAGACATGTATTGATTGAATCGATTCTAGAATCCCTGCAGCTAAAAACATGACATGAAATTAATCCATATATTTAAACATGAAATGATAATAGTCTTCGCCGCTAAGTAGGCCTATCCGTTCTCCGGACATGGCGTGTCTACACTTTGAAGTCGCAGAATGTTCTGCTTGTTACACGAAGTTGTCTATGGGCCTGATAGTAGTACTTTTGCATTGTTTTGAGTTTCAGGTCCTTCGCCTTTCAACGAGCAGACAAATGACAAGTCACTGAGGTTCTCCGCCGCCTGTCTTGCAGTAACCTCCGTGGTCCTGTGTGGTGTTTCACTTCCGCAACCCCGTCGACACGAACAAGACCACCTAGTGAGGCAGGACGCCAACCTCTCTTGAAGTCTACGAAAATGCCGCACTTCGAGACACGCAGGGACCGCGGTGGCTGAGCGGTTAGCCCGCTTGCCTCCCATCGAGGCGAACCGGGTGCAATTCCCGGCCGGGGCCACTCCCGGCCTTTCGCATGTGGGAATCGTGCCGGACGATGCCGCTGGTCGGCGGGTTTTCTCCCGTTGTCTCCCTTCATCCTGGATCTCGCTGTTAAGAGCTGCCCAAATCTCTTCACTCACTCACTCGAGACACGCACTTGTATAGTATCGTCTTATCGCAGTCTCCTTACTCACGATGCATTGTATGGCAGAAGACGTGGACTTCCCGTACATTACTTTGTGTGGCAGGTTTGCTGTGGCTCTGCCGCATTTCCAGTCGATACCAAAGACAGAAGCAGCGAACCTCGTTTTCTTTCCTTAAAAATAGTTGGCGTTATAAATTACAGTTTTTTTTTTTTACGAAAAGTAATTGAATGCTACTCTTAAATAGGTGGGGTATACTTTCGGAAACGAGTCATTTTACGTTTTGAAAGAGCAAACAACACATCAGAATTTTCGTAAAAATAAAATAAACGAATAACTTAACGAGGTCTACAAAAAAAATTATATGCATGTAATAATTAAGTTATTTCAAATTCAGTTCACAAGTACAATGCAAGTAAGAATCTTACGTTCATGAAGTGACTGCGTTTTTAAAAAGCCTTACGTCGTTGCGTGCAAATTTGAATCAGTGTTTCCTAAAATATAAATATCTCCACTTGTTTTTGCACATATTACAGTGATTACAAAGTCCCTATCCATTGGTGGGAAATAACTAATATATCTTGTTTTTGTTTTAGGTATTGGAAATGTTCACCATTGAAGAGAGGATATACGTGGTCTTTGCTCGCCTGAGAGGACTGACATACTGTTATTATTTTGACATTTTGTTGACATTTATTCTTCACGGGGATATAAGGGCGTAACAAGTTATTGATAAGAGTTATGTAATGAACACTATATAAAAGAGATTTATTTAACATTAAAATTTTACAATATTATTTCAATATAAAAATGATATATACTGATATATACTAATATACTGAAATATTAATTTATATTATTTTATAAAGATTTAACCAGCCACGTTTTGAGTAAAGCCTAATTGGAGAGTTCCCACCTTTTTCATGATTCCGGAGGCTGATTAAGATGGCGCAAGTGGACGGCCGGACACACCCATCTTCAGTGGTCTTCTCGTTCCAATGGCTCGACGACAAAAGACACCGCCCACGGACTACGCTGTCCTATATCGGCTGCGTTGTCGCCGTTTACTGGTCGGTGGAAAGGGGTTTCTGTGGTTTGCGATTTCATAACTAATTTCGGCGATCACGGCCCGTGTCCTGGATAAATAAGTGAAGCTGTGATCAGGCAGGCCGCTCAGCTAAGGGCCTGACCACAACTCGTAACAATACGATGCAGTGAGAGTTTATTTAACACGAACATTTAAGAAACCTGACCCCCACAAATGTTTCCATTCGTCATCTTGTAAACAAATTCAATCGCACAGGGAGTGTTAAGGACGAAGAGCGTGCAGGCAGGTCATTTGTACCTGAAGACACCGTGCAACGGATTCAGGAAGACATTGAACGAAGCCCTCGTGCATCGACTCTGAGTCTTAGTCGTAAGCTGGATGTTCCTCAGTCCACTGTGTAGAAGATGTTACACTCCCCGTGCGGTTGAATTTGTTGGCAAGATAGCGAATGGTCGCATTTGTTAGGCCAGGTTTCCTAAATATTTGTGTGCAATCAGCTCTCACTGTATCGTAAGTTAGTCCTCTCAGATGAGCACGGACCACGGCTTATCCTCTCTTCAATGGCGAACATTTCCAATACCTAAAACAAGATGTATTAGCGATTTCCCACGAATGGATAGGGGCTTTATTTATACTCATCCTGCATTTAACAATACATAGGTGAAAAAGCCTCTAATACCGCGAACTCCATTCGCACACGCCGGCTAGCTGGCCTCACCGGCCAACAAAACTTCGGGACGCCGTTCGCCAAACAGCGCCTGGTAACGCACTCGTCAACCGGCAGCCCAGCCGATAATTAACCTTTTGCAGCATGCAGTAACCAATCAGATGCGCGGTCCGTTCCGAGAGCCTCACGAAGCCAATCAGTGGATGGGGTACGCCCACATCAAAGGAACCACAACGCCATGTCTTATATGTGTGCTTATCTACTCTGTGTCACTAGATTGTACGTGATTCTCTCGCTATCTTTCTACGCGTTTACCAATGGTTCGAAATTCTGCAGGGCGTATCAGTGAAACGAGAAAGTAAGAAGTAAGTACACGTGTTTGAAATCTATCCTAACACCGCTACAACTCACGAAATTTCCAGGTCCCTACCCACATTGCCAGAGGCAATGAAGTTTTTATCTGGCAAGTGGTAGTTAATTATGCAAAAGGCATAGAGCCGAAGACAAATCGGGATTTGTCTGTGTTGGGGGAGGTGGCAGTGGATTTTTCTGTGAATGCGTTAGTGGATAATGTTTTATTTGGGACATGGGAATGACATGAAAGTAAACAAATTTATACTTGGATTTTATGGGTTAAACCGACATGTAGACGACGTATTTCGTTTGTCACCGAAATCAGTTCGCAAGCACATCGGGAGTCACCAGATATACCTCCCCGGAAATTCTCGCCCTTGCCCGAAAATTGCAACTGGTCACCGCGGGCCCCCCACCCGCGCCTCGCGCATGCGTGGTGACAACTCAAGGTCATGCTAGCATCGTAGTCTTATATACCCGGTCGAATGAGATAACGTTTATTTCCATCGTGTTATTGGTCACGAAGTTATCGTGTCGGAATGGACCACTCTGCAAATGTTACACCGCCGTCACCGTCCTGGTACCCCGTGAGATGGTTTTACTATCTGTGTATTTGTGCTCAATACCAGTCTCAGTGTCCCAACATTGTGCGCAATACCAGTCTCAGTGTCCCAACATTGTGCGCAATATCAGTCTCCGTGTCCCAATATTGAACCGCTTTACTGCCAACACGACTAGTAAAAACGGCGTGGTTTGGGTTTGAGGATAGAACACTCTTTAGTAGACAAGTGCTCTTATCAATTTGTAATGAAATTTAATTAAATTCAAATTGGTAAAAGTATTTTAATCATATAAAAGCGTTTGTCTGTATAGAAATTAAGATATAAGCAAACACGTTCAACACTTTTGACAATGAGACTTTGACAGTTGTGCTGTTTTGAGGTAGGTCAATATTGCGCAGAAGACGAATAATCTGTCCACCTCATCTTTAGACTCTGGGCACGGCTACCAGGAGCCGTTTCCCGCTGTTATGAATTGACTCAAATTGATTCATACCTACTGTAAAGGAGCTATGGGGGCGTAGCTAATCATAACACACAGTTAGGTAGAGCACAACAGAAGAAGATGGGCGTTTATTGAACATTTAATATTATGCAATAATTATTTTACTTTTACATTGGAGAGGGAGGTGATGGCCTTTGAAATAAATAACAGGATATAATTATGCTAAGGGATATTCCACGCCACATCCTATTAAAACCTAATTGGAGAGTCCCTGTGTTGTCCGTGTTGCCGTAGGCTGATCCTGGCGGCGGTTAGCGACGGCCGGACACACCCGTCTCCAGACGTCCTCTTGGTCCGATGCCCCGATGACAAAAGGCGCCGTTCATAGCGTTATGCTGCCCTGTATCGAGAGCGCTGTGTAAGTTTACGGCCCCGTTTACTGGCATGTGCAGGGGGTTTCTGATCCGCCTTTCGCAAGGTATTTCATAAATTACGGCTGGTGTTCCCGGATTAATGTTCGAAGGTGTGATCAGACAGACCGTCCAGATAAGGCCTGACCATAGTTCACAACACCGCATTTGACGCAGAGAATCGCCGGAGCGATAAGGGTGAATCTGCCACGCGCATCAGTTGCGCCATCGCCGCTATTCACAAGACTCCGAACTGGCGTGCGGTGCTCTCGTGATGCGTCTACCTATGGGCCTTCAAATAGCGACTCTATCATTTGATTCGTGGAAAGGCTGCAGTAAGGTTCAGTGTTGACCCCTCGAGTACTTTTGTATCTATCTGACCCGGATATTTTCAGATACGGCGATTTGAATATGTCGTTTTTTTTTAGAAATGTTAGAGTGCTCCGAAATTATGTTTATAATGTGCGTGTTGTCTGGAAAGTAATCGATGGGCGTTGCCTGAAGTCTGTGTTCTTTTCGTAGTTCAGCACATTGGGTGCACGTTTAATAGTGTCGTGAAAAAACCCTGAGTTTCAAACATTTTGCAACGCAGTTCAAGCGCATGTACAGTAGCTGTAACCTCGTTACGTTTAATAAATACTTTTCAAAAGAAAAATGACGTTCTTGTTACTTTGGAAAGTTACTGCGAAAGGTAGAAGTTACTTCTATATATACTACTTCGACCAGTTTTGGGGATCAGAAATTTTCAAGAGTGGTATACATTTCATTTGGAACGAGAAAAATAGAGAGAGAGAGAGAGAGAGAGAGAGAGAGAGAGAGAGAGAGAGAGAGAGAGACTGTGTTTATCACTAAATCGGTCTTTGCCGAGAATGAGATACCTGCGAGTCTGTTTACAAAACTGCGTCGTCGAAATGCGTAGCAGAAGCAAGATGGGAAATACCTCGCAAACCCTACCAGGATGTAGGTTGCGCACGAGATATTGCAGGAAGTGATTCTAATGCCGTAGCCGCTATATTCGGGTTTACTCGGAAGGCGAAGCGCAAACACAGTTGTAAGCACTTAGCTGAGTAACTTCATCCTCGGAGATTTTTTTTCTGTTTGCCTTGTTGCGCGGTGCGCTCGACTGTTGAATACTCTACGGCCTTTAGCACTGTCGCTACAAATCCCAGTAGCGGAATCCAGGTGGCTTGAAACATAAATTAACACCAACGACGTTGAGTGAAGTCCGCTGATTTTCGGAAGCATACGTAGGAAAACGACGAAGAAAGGTCAGTCCTAGATAACAGTTTTCGCCAACTTTGTGAGCAAATATTTGCCAGATTTAAGTTGCATGCGAGGAATAGCTCTGCAGAAATACATCACTATGGTAAAATATTTGCTCTCAAAGTTATGAAAACAGCTATGTAGGTTTGTCCTTTCTTAATCATCTGTTACCTCCCATAAATACGTGGAATACGATTAAATTTTACTCCATGGACTTAATATTTCACGCATTTGTAACGACGGAAGGTCACGCACATCTTCACAACTTGTTAAAAACGCACGGAAGTGACAGTAATTTTTGTAATTATGAGGATATAACGAAGCAATTTTTTTTGTAACTGGCAAACCAGGAACTAGCTCTAGGAGAGGTCCCGAAAAGACTAATCTTTAGATACAATAATAGGGAATGCAATTTTTAATTACACGTTGCAAAAATATTTACTTCATCTTTACAATTTAGGGCGAAATTCTTTATTAAATTTTTTCCCCGGATACAAATTCGTTATTTTCAAGAGGCAAATATGATTAATACTGTATCCGTTAGGATTATCAACAGCAACAAACCAAGTAGCATCTACGTAACCTGATGTAATATACCACAAATTGTGTTTGTTTGCATTTAAATGCAGTGAGAAAATAACGGACTGACTCCATCCCATCAGCTCTCGATTTCTTTACATAAATATACTGACCTGCTATTCACTTCTGATGTATTTATTCTGTTTCTGTGCTATGGATGCTTATGTGCTATGGATGCGTATGCGCCGTTTTTTGGTTTCTAAATTTAGATAAGTTTTTGTGTGTATTCCATCCTTCGATTAGCTTTCTTGCATTCTCTCCTAATTTGACAAGCAGTAATCAAACGCCGCAACAATGAACGCTAAGAATTAACACCGGCCGATGTATTCCAAAATGTTCGAGAACATAAACTTATTTCTATATTCTGAGGATATTTTATGGCTTTGTAACAGTATATCAACGGAAATTTCATTAAAAAAATACTAAATTGAAAAAGAACTATGCTCAGCATTTTAACGGTAAATATTGTGTGCAAACATATTTTCAAAAAGCAGTTGAAAGGCCTGCCTACGTGGAACTGTTTTCCAAGAATGAGGCCAAGAAACGCGGGAGTGATAGGGGCGAAACTGCCACGCGCATCATATGCGCCACCGCCGCTAAGCACGAGGCTTTTGAATTGGCGTGCAGTGCTCTCGCCCTCGTGCTGCGGGTGCCTATGGAACTTCAAGCGATGATCCTATCATTTTATTGGTAGAAGGGGCAGCGGTGGCGTAGTGGCCAGGGCGCTCGCCTCCCACCACGGCGATCCGGGTTCAATCCCCGGCGGGTTCACTCCCGGATCCTCGCATGTGGGAATCGTGCTGGACGATGCCGCTTGCCGGCGGGCTTTCTCGGGGCACTCCCGTTTCCCCCGCCCTTGCATTCCAGCGCCGCTCCATTCTAAGGTCTCATTTCTGTCATACCCGGGGATGACGGTCACCTACGGGTCCCAGCTGGAAAGACCGTCACTCGGAGGGTGTTGCCTTGCCTTGGGTGCACTCCCCACACGCCATTTATTTTTATTGGTAGAAAGTGTGTAGTAAAGTTCGGTGCAAGGCTCGATACCAGTTTCGCAGGTATTAGCCCAGAATATTTAAACCGCTGGCCTCCCGTGGCGCAACCAGTCTGTGCGCCACCGGTCTGGGGTGCGGGAGGCTCTGGGTTCAAATCCCAGGTGTTGTTTTAAGTTAGGTAATAACAAAGTTTGTAAGCCGTCCCCTGGTAAGCCTTCAGGCATAACACCGGGGGACGTTGATGAGCTCTCTACATGCAATGCAATAATCTATAAAGCCGGTCAAACACGCTGCAGTTTGAGCTCACACGTGTAAGGTTAAACCGCAGCGGTGCCATATTCAACATTGGCATCGTCACAAGATGACGCGCTCGCGGCGATAGGTCTTGTTTATACTCGCTGTGAAACAGCGTAAATAACAGCAAAGGAAAAAATTTACAAGTTGTGTAACGAGTGGTTCTTGAAAAGAAATTAATAAGTACACTCATTTTTACTCATTACAAGAATGGAGTGAAAAACCGACATATTACCTGCTTTCAATGGTGTCTCCATTAATTGAAAAGAGCAAGTGAGTGAAGAGATTTTTGGCTCTTCAGTGTACTTTAAATTTGCCAAGCATACTGTGGATCCCTCCAATATACACTGAAGAGACAAAACAAACTGGTATAGGCGTGCGTATGCAAATAACAGAGGCATGGAACCAATCAGAGTAACGGGATGCGGTCGGCAGCTAGATCGGTTACTGCTACTATAATGGCAGGTTATCAAAATTTAAGCGAGTTTGAACGTGGTGTTATAGTCAGCGCACGAGAGATGGGACATAGCATCTCCGAGGTGGCGATAGCATTTGGATGTTCGCGTACAACCATTTCACGAATGTACCGTGAATATCGGGAATCCGGTAAAACATCTCATCTTCGACATCGCTGCGGCCGGAAAAAAGATCGTGAAAGAACGGGACAAACGACGACTGACGAGAATCATTAAACGTGACAGACGTGCAACCCTTTCTCAAATTGGCGCAGATTGGATTTGTGGACTGCCCTGCAGGATTCATGGTGTGAATTGCCTCCTGCATACCTTCAGACATTAGTCGAGTCCATGCCACGTCGTCTTGCGGCACTTCTGCGTGCTCGGGGGGCCCTACACGATATTAGGCAGGTGTACCAGTTTTTTTGGCTCTTCAGTGTATATTGTAGACACTGTAAAGTCAACGCCATTACAGGAAAAGTAGTTCCATATATGAAAGTGTAACGTTTCAGTTTGTGAATAATGAATACACATTGCATTTACATGTTTGTTTTAAGCTTATAAAGTAACAACAATAGTAACATACTTGCGTTCCTAGTAATTTAAAATCTTCACTAGATTGACACATGGATAAAGTGATCGCGTCCACGGCTATGTTAAATTTACATACGGCGGAAGGATAAGAAAGAGACAAAAATTAGATCCTACGCAGAGCTTTCAAATGTACTTAATTAAAAGCGAACAAATAATAGGTGCGCATAAAACGTAAATTTTAAAACGCTCGCACATTAGTCCTTAGGTAGGCAAACACCTTACAATAGAAAATAAATAATCTGGTCTAAATGGGCACTGCCAGCAGGCGGAAGATGTGGTTAGTAGAAAGGCACAGCGTCGTCTGCAACATGGAAAGAGAATGGAAAATCACGGAAGGGGATGTGGGAGTGTGAGAGGAACATCACTGCTCTCACGGGGGTTGAACCCACGACCTCGCGAATATCTATGACATTGGATGAACATTAGTTGTCAAGAGATAAATGTTTCGTGTAGTTCGCAGCAAAACTTTGTATGCACATGTATGTTCCCGACGTGTTCGAGTTCATAAGTACACATAGTGTGCAAGCATGGTATTACCTCAGGATGAAAAAGGTGGTAGGATTGTAATCAGAATGATTGTGAAGAGTGCACAAGGGGCTGGAGGTCCGGCGCAGTCGCTGACCATCCCCTCTGTCATTCCGGTCGCCCGGCGGCAATTTTGTCCGCCATTTTATATGCTGGTGACCTACGCCTTTGACCTTGATCTCGGTGACCTTTAACCTTAAACCCAAGAAATAGTAAAAATTTCTAAAAATTCCCAAAAAATTCTAAAAAAAAATTTCTTAAAAATATTGTAAAACATACTTTATAAATTATAAAATAATTTCAACAAATTAAAAATAAATTTACTAAAGATTTATTTTTAAAATGTATTGAGAAGTTTATTTTAAATACTTACAACATTTCCGGAGGTTCCCGGTTGATTACTCACGCTCGTTTGACCAGTCACCAATAATTTTTTCATTGTATTAACATTCCCCACCCCTATCAAGTCACCGATCATCATTCTATCGAATGCACTCCACCCACCATATAAATTTTTCGTTTGTCATTTGTTTACTTTTTCATCACCTCGATGACGCTAGAGTATTAATTATCGATTTAACCACCAGTGGAATTCGGTTTAGCCTCCATGATGGTTTTTGTCAACCTTGACCTTGACCTCAATGACACTGAACTCGAAAAATCTAAAGAAATCACAAACCATACAATTGTCCATTACTAACTGGTCACAACAAGGGGCCGTACCGACTAACCATAATAGCCAACGACTAACTCCACCCAAGACACTGGTTCCTGGCGAGACTGACTGAGCACAAGACTAACTCCTGACGAGACTAGTTCCTGCAAAACTGACGACTACATCAACCGGCGAGACCAACCTGCCATACCTCCCACCTATACAAACGATGATGGAAAATCTCGAAAAAGTCTATAATAAGAGTCTCGTCACAAAATCTTCGCAAAATATTGTAACCACAGCTGACCATTCCAAAGGGTTATACTAACTTACCAAACCAACTGACCAGGCCAACCAACTAGTTGCGAAACGTTCCTCGCGAAATAGATTATTAATACACTAGCATTACCTAGGTGATGAAAAAGTAAACAAATAACAAACGAAAAAATAAATACGGTGGGTGGACTGCATTCGACAGAATGAGTATATTTGAGCGGGTAGGGGAGGGGAATGTTAATACAATGAAAAATATTGGTGGTGAGTCGAACGAGTGTAAGTAATCAACCAATAGAAAATACAGTTGGTGGGTGAAGCGAACACAAGTGATCAACCAATGAGAAACATTTCTGGTGGGGGTGGAGGGAAACCGACTAATTAACCAATGAGAAACATTGGCAAGGTCAGTCGTGTGCTGGACGTGGTGCAGAGGAAACGTCCAGAAAAGTTGTTAGTTTTTAAAACAAACTTCTTAAATATTGTTTAAGATAAAACTGTAACATTTTTTTTTTATTTGTTGTAATTTTATTATAATTTATAAAAATGTCAAAGAATACTTAGAAATTTTTTTTTGCGAATTTTTAGAATGTTTTCCGATTTCTTAGGTTTATGTTCAAAGTTAACCGGGGTCAAGGTCAAAGGTCAAGTTAATCGACGTATAACATGTCTGACGAGATGGACACCGGCCGACCTGGCGTGGGTCGGTCGTGTTGGGAGCTTAGTCACTCTTCCCGTCATCGAACCCCGAATCTCCTTCTTATACATCTTTAAATATTCGTTTCAATAATTTTGTAATTTTTTTATAATTTTTTATAATTTTTTTGGGATTTTAAGAATTTTTTGGGTTCAAGGTCATCCAAGGTCACAGGCATGGAGCAAGGCCAAGGTCATATGTCAAGGTCACCGACATCTAACATGGCGGAAAAGATGGTCGTCGGGCGACCGGAATGAGAGAGCGGACAGCAGGCGCGGGCGCCGGACCCCCAGCCTCTTGTGTCCGACTCATCATAATCATTCCACTTTTGCACATTACTCGAGAGTGCAGTAATAACTACAGATTCTTTACTTGTTTAAAGTTAATGCTGATTAACGTATTGACGAAGATGATTATGACTTAACTTTCTGAACATTTTGGCCTGTTTCGTCTCGTTTAAAATTCAGCGTAGGTCTTCCCCTCGAGATGCACGCTACATACAGCAAATACTACGCCAGTTCAGCGCCTCGCCTTTAGAGGCGACAAAGCATTTTATGTCCATAACAGTGTCACCCTTAACGTTTCTCTGCAGCAGCATATTGACAGTTCTAGGTAGGTCTGCAGAAAAAAAATCACACCTTAATTGGAATTGCAATGTTTAAATTATGATACTTAATATCAAACAAAATAGACTATGCGATCCACTTACCCGAGATCACAAACGCTCGTTGCCACCATGAGGTTACAGGTTCGAATCCCGGTCGAGCCTTTATTGTGTCTGCAATCTTCGTATTGAAGTTTTGGTAAGCCTATCTCCAATTTTAGATTGTTCGTTAAATAACCACCTTTGAAATTAACCTTAGAAAAATAACCTTCTTCGTCATTCCATATACTTCAACGGAAGCACTTATTGCCATATCTCTGATGAGGTTGGCAACGGTGAAGGTAAAATGGTGCCGTAAGTCTGGTATTTAAATCTATGGTCAGTGAATTTATTTAACTTAGTTTTTACATTATGTTGATTGCGTGGCCAACAGTTGTTGTAGGTGTCAGATATGATGTATAAAAAACACAGTGAACTACTTTTAAGGGTAACTTAACAATAAATGGGTGTTTTTTAAAATAAGTTATATATATTTTTACGTTTTTTCCTTGGTTTTATACTTTATTCTTACCTCAGGAGTGGCTATTCTTGAGAAACAAGTATAAATTGAACTGTTACAGTACAACTGAGAAAAATTTGCCACATCCCATCTGTTATAAAAAGGGACCAAAATCCAATGAATTTAAAACATTTTTCTTATTGTTACCAAAAATGTGTAAGCATTTTAAGAGCGTCCAGTTTCAACAAATGCCATTGAGACGTCGCCACAAACTTTAACTCTGTATCACCCTAACGGTTTTATTTTTTTTAATTTTCCCCCTAGAAACTTACAAGTGGTTCAATTAAGAATAAGAATTAGCAATTTATTAACATAATGTATACGTTCATGACAATTTCACTGTTAAAATTAATTGACCCATAAATAAGTGATAAGGTTCATGGCAATATTAATTTTGCATATAGTAGAAGGATTCTTTATCAACCATGGCCTGTTTATAGAAATTATAACTCCCGGAAAATAATGTAATCATTAGAAACCAAGATTTAAATAAAAAATTGTGAAGTGTATGTGTCAGGAATACAGCCACGAGATTTACGTGGAAATGCCTGTGTTAAATAGTAATATTTTCTTTGGAATATGGGAAGGAAATGAAAGTAACGGAATGGATACTTAGCTTTTATGGCCTAAATCGAAAGATCTTGAGGAAATATTTATTTTGGCTTCTTTCTGCTTGCCCCCACATAGGCGAACCGAGTTCTATTCCCGGCGGGATAGCTCCAGGATTTTCCATGTGGGAATCGTGCCGGACGATGCCGCTGGTCGGCGGGTTTTCTCGGGGATCTCCTGTTTCCTCCACACTTTAATTCCGGTGCTGCTCCACACTCACCTCGCTTCACCCTCATCGGCTCTCAAGACCTCGATGTTAAGTGCCGCCCAAATATCTTCATCCAAACCCCAAAATTGCCGTTAGTCGCTGCAGACCTCCACCCATGCCTTGAGAATGCTCGGCGCCAACTCAAAGTCATACTCGCACCATGGTCGTGTACCCGATTGAACTAGATCGCATTTATTTCAATCGTGGTTATGAAGTTATAGTGTCGGAATGTATCACACTGTAAATATTAATTCGCCGTTTCGTCCCAGTATAGGTGTTCATGGTAAAATGAGCACTTTAGAAATCAACCTTTGAAAAATGTCACTGCCCCTGTCTGCATATGTTTGAACGGCCACACTGGCCGGCACGCACCCAGTAAAGTTGGCAACGACGGAGAAGGAAATAGTTCCACGTCTTAACGCTGAATTAAAAGTGCTAGGTTAAATATTTGTGAATACTAAAACGATTTATGTTACTTTTAGGCTATTAAATGCATTAATACGTGTTAAAATTAAAATAACGTTATCGGGCTCTTGTCAATGTTAATTTTACATGTGGTGAAAGAATACGCAATGCATACACAAGTAGATCTTTATCAGGGCTTTAATTTTAAAGAAGAATTCACGTCGAATCACTTGCTGTATAAAAATATGTCTTGGAGGAATTATTGGCTTAGTTTTCTTACTCGGAATTCCGCGGGTGACTCGTGGCGTTATCTGCAACTCCTGATCCGGGCGCAGTGATCCCACTATTTATCGTCGCTTGTCGGAGCACATTTATACCGTCTGAATTGTCGACAGCGATCACGGATTACTGCGGAAAAATACGGCTACCGCGATCCACGGAGCTCAGTCGCAGTACCAAAGGATTATCAGCTTTCGCAACACCGCCTGTAAATACTGTAAACATACAGAAGTAAACAAACTCCTAATGGATCATCCGCCTCTGCAATGCACGGTCATGGAAGGATCTACTTTCAAAGAGGTATTTGCAGATGTGGTCAGCGGTTGAGTCATTTTGAAACCACCCTTCGAAGAAAAACCCTCCCTTCCCTCAATTGCAAATATTTTATATAAAAAACAAGAAGTTATCAATATAACTAACGAAGACTACTTTCCTCTACATGGATACAAATAATTTTGATGAAGTTTTTAAAAAGTTAGATGGTAGGTGGGTGTTGACGTCTCGTTGATAGCGATATCATTATAGATGCAGCCAGAAGCAAATGCAATACTAATGAGACAATTACAAATACACATGTGCCTTAACTGGGTCTCTAAAACAGAATATCCCGTCCCGGAAGCTGGCGTGCAGCCAACTACATTACAGAGGTAGGAGCATCGATTTCGGTAGCAATCTGTCAAAGTTTTGATATACTGGGTTTAGCAACTTTGAATATCTACAGGGACATCATTTTGAAAACAGGTGTTGGAATCACTTAAATCAGGTGTTCTCAACCTGGGGGGTGCCCCCCCCCCCCCGGGGGGGGGNCCCCCCCCCCAGGGGGGGGTAAGAGAATTTCGGGGGAGGCATGGTAAGCTGTAGAAATTAGAATTTCAAAACAGCTAAATCTAAACAGTATACAATTTAGGTGTTCTGTTAGCTTTTCTGCATTTTTTGAAAATTTAAATCTATGTCATATTTTACAAGGGAAATTTCGTTTGTTGAGTTGGCAATAGTGGCCACTGCTGCACAGTGAGGCGAAAAGTGTGGCTGTGTTGGCCGACGTGCGCCTGCCGCCTTTGAATTTATGCTGTGGTCGCAGACGGTGGAAGACGGGAACGATACTTGCAGGCCAATTACTTTAGTATAATAGGTCTGAGAAGAAAGTTGTATTAGACCCGTAGCAAGGTGTAGTTTATTTTTGTAAGCTACTAAGTACTTGGTGAAGTGTAGGAGGTTTTTCCACCTCTGCCTTGCTGTGCGCCGGCGCGTGGCCACCAAACATAACCTTCCACCTAACGTAACCCCTAGTTGTCAACTGGCTGCAGACTAGGCTAGCTTATATTTTGTTAATCGTGGTTAACATAGTGTGTGTAAGTGGCAGTGTTCTGTGTAGTACCGTACGGCTAAATATGGCAAAATCATTGCCTAAGAAAAGACTGTACAGTGATGACTATATTAGGTATGGATTTTCATATGTAGGGAAAATGGAAGCCATTTACCTCAGTGCGTTATTTGTCACGTTCTAAGTAACGATGCAATGCGGCTAGGTCGTTTGGAACGTCATTTGACAACCAACCACGCCGCCCTGATAGACAAACCAGCTGAGTTTTTTGTTACCAAGAAAAGCTCATTGACACGGATGAAACTGGATTCA
Source organism: Clitarchus hookeri (assembly GCA_002778355.1). Lineage (NCBI taxonomy): Eukaryota > Metazoa > Arthropoda > Insecta > Phasmatodea > Phasmatidae > Clitarchus > Clitarchus hookeri. The sequence continues at coordinate 130,563 of NQII01002690.1, forward strand.
ACTGGAAGTTTTCATATGGAAAATGAAAAGGCCATTGAAGCTTCTTTTAAGATCGCCTTGCTAATCGCAAAAGACAAGAAACCACATACTATTGGTGAGTCCCTTATAAAACCATGTTTACTAACAGCTTGTAGTTGGTGGAGAAAGTTGTAATAAGGTTGCAAAAATATCTTTGTCAAACGACACAGTAAAACGCAGAATTGATTAAATGGCTGAAGATTTGGAATATCAAGTAATAAAAAAGCTGAATAAATCCCCGTTTTTTTCATTGCAATGTAATGAAACAATTGACATTTCTAAGCACTCTCAGTTGTTATTTTACTTCAGGTTTATTGACGGGAAACAGTTCATAGAGAAAATATTGTTTTCTCAAACTCTTCAAACTGCAACAAAGGCTGTTGATGTATTTGCTGCCTTATGTGGCTTTTTGGCAGCAAATAATCTTCCTTGGGAGAACTTCATTGGGATTATTGCTGATGGGGCCCAAGTTATGGCAGGATGCCGATCTTGATTCATTGAACTGGCAAAACAAAAGAACCCAAACATTATTGGTTCTCACTGCGTCATTCGCAGGCAGGCTCTGGCTTGTAAGACTCTGCCTGAATTACTTAATACTGCGTTGAACTTGGCAATTAAAATAGTCAAGTGTGTCAAATCTAGCGCTCTCAACACTAGACTTTTTGAGGTTTTGTGCCAAGAGTTGAACAGCGACCAACAAACTCTTTTGTACCACACAGAAGTACGTTGGCTCTCTAAAGGCAACATGCTATCTAGGCTGTTCAATTTGAAATCCGAAGTTGAGATCTTTTTGATGAGTTCCAGTAAAGAAGACCTATACATCCAGTTTACAGATGATAAATTAATTTTTTACTTAGCATATTTGGCTGACTTCTTCGAATCACTCAACGTACTTAACTTGAAGTTACAAGGACAGAGAAATATTCTGAAGACATACAATGCAATTAAAGGTTTCTTGGAAAAAAATTTATCCGTGCCAACGCCGTCTTCAGAGTTTAGAACGTAACTTTTCATCGTTTCCAAGGCTCAATGAACTTCTCGATGATACTCAAAGTGTTCAATTATATTTCAAAGTTAATTTGAAGGACTTGATTTTAACACATTTGGCTTCTTTGAAAATCGAAATAGGAGACTATTTCCCAGACATTTGTTCAGAAAACTGGCAGTTTAAATTGGTGAGAGACCCTTTCAAAATTGATGTGGACATACTTCCTGCTTTTCTTCAGGAACAGACAATCGACCTAAAATGTGATTCTCAAGCAAAGGCTGAATTCCCAAACATGACTGTTGAAGACTTGTGGTTGAGCTATTTGCCTGCGTACCTACAAGTGTNGTTAATGAGAGATCCTTTCAAAGTTGATGTGGACATACTTCCTGCTTTTCTTCAGGAACAGACAATCGACCTAAAATGTGATTATCAAGCAAAGGCTGAATTCCCAAACATGACTGTTGAAGACTTGTGGTTGAGCTATTTGCCTGCGTACCTACAAGTGTGTTTGGAAGCTGCAAAGTTATTGGTGAAGTTTTCATCAACCTATCTGTGTGAGGCTGGATTTTCTACACTAGCTGTTATAAAATCTAAATATCGAGCACGATTAGACGTTCAAAATGATTTGAGATGTGCATTGCCACAATTGCAACCAAACATAAACAAACTTGTGAAAGACAAACAGTACCAGCCATCTCATTAAATTTGTCGGGCAACAAATGATAAAAATGCCAAACATATCTATAATTACAACTTATTAATAAATTAGTGAATACACTCTTTTAACATTACATATGTATTTAAATACAAAATGTTACTTTCAAATAGTTTTTTTTAATGTGTGTATAATAATAAAGCTAATGTTAAAATACTTGAATTTTAATGTAACCTATAGCAGCACTATAGGGATAAGTTCAAATTTTAGTTTTAACTATTGTAAAACAAAATAATTTCAATAAAAGGGGGGGGGTGTGACCACATATATTAGTTAAAAGGGGGGCATGAACTTTCAAAGGTTGAGAACACCTGACTTAAATCATGTAAGTTTACAAGGACTACAGTAGCACTACAGTAGAAGGAAATAGGGGAGTCTTAGGCAAAGGGATCTGGGATCGAAGCTCGGAGCTGTTCATGGTCTGTCATTCTGGTCGGCAGGCGGCCATATTGTCCGCCATGTTGGATGTCGTCAAAATTTTTGTCAAAAATTCCAAAACGTCATAAGAATATATAAAAAATTAATAAAAAATATTAGAATTTTTTTTAAAATTACATTTAAAACTTTCATTTCCGGATGTCACCCACAGCACCACGTCTGACTGGTCCACCTCCAATCAATCACATTGTATTATCATTCCCCTCCCCAAACCACTCACCTATGGTCATTCTGACGAATCCATTCCACCCACAATATTGGTTTTTTCGTTTATCATTTGTTTGCATTTTCAACACCTAGATGGCACTGATGACTCAGACCAACGAGTTAGATCTGGATCATCTTCACCTTCACCTCACATCTGTGACCTTGACCTCGTGCCCATGACCCCGGATAACCTTGCACCCAAAAAGAAATTCTAAAAACTTTTATAAAATCCAAGAAATTGCAAATAAATATTTTAAAAATTTTTTAAAAAATTTTAGGAAAATTTTTTTCATCAATTTTTCTAACAACCTCACAAACTTCCCTTTAATAAGTACTGCAATCAGCACGACAATCAACACACCAATCCACACCCCAATCCACAACAATTCATACCAATACACAGACCAATCCACACCAGTCCACACACCAATCCTCACTAATCATCACTAATCCTTCGCAATCCGCTCCACAATCGCTCCACATGCTCAACATGCTCCAAAATCTGCTCTTTCATATGCTACACAATTCGTTACACAACCCCAATCATTGGATCATTCCCAATATTTGGATAAATCCGAATACTTCGATCAATCCCAATCCACAGAAAATTCACACCAATCCACACACCAATCCACACTAATAAACACCTATCCTTCGCAATCCGCTCCACAATCGCTCCATGTGCTCCATAATCCCAATCATTGGATCAATCCCAATCCTTGGATCAATTCTAATCCTTCGATCAATCCCAATCATTCTATCAATCCCAATCCTTTGATCAATCCCAGTCCTTGGATCAATCCCAGTCCTTGGATCAATTTCGATCCTTCGATTAATCCCGATCCTTCTATCAATCGCGATCCTTCGATCAATCCCAATCCTTCGATCGATCCTTTGATCAATCCTTCGGTTTGTCCCCCACCCATATGTATAGAAATTACATTCGTTCGCCAACTGTCGTCAAATTTGTACATGTCGACAGAATTAATATTTTGTATGCAGTCAACTAGCCATGCATCTTTATACTAAAGTCTTTATTATCATCCTATATGTAGATCTTTCCGTTAATAGTCGAGTCCTCATAGCACCACTTTTAAGCTGTGAGGTATTAAAGGATACGACACATAAAAAAAAGAAAAAACTGTTATATAATAATTTATTATTATTTTGTAAATACAATTTCAGAAGAAAGCAGTTAATTACATCATGCGATATGTCCCCGTTCTTCAGTTTACTAATGATTGATGATATCTCAACAATGCGTGAGAAATTGCCCACTTTTTTTAAGGACAATCAAATATCTTAGTCTAACAAGTTCATTCAGATCTTCGGGAAACAGATAGACAGTATTCTCGGCATCTTCTGCCTTTTTTGCGTCGATCATTGCAGAAAATGTGTTGGAGGGACATGTCAGTGCATCGAGAAAATCGCCATCATCGTCTTCAATAATATCACTGTCTTCATGTTTATTTTCACTTAAAACATGGCCTACTGCAAAGTTGGGTGAGAATCGGTTCGTTGGTCTTGGACGTATGACATAAGAGCTCCAGTTTCTTATGTGCTATTTTCATTGCTGTATTGGCACGTTCTATGTTTTTCATACATAGTGCTACATATTAAAGACGGTTGAAATTGTTTGGGACGTATGACTTACTAACCTAAAATATTTACAAGACTGTTATTTTGAAAACATGTGGCTACCCCCTTGATTCACATAAATTTAGATGGACTAAGAAAGAATATCCTGTAGCCTGAATTTGTTGGGTATGAGTAAAGCTGTCCCGAGATATGACACAAAACCTAAATGTTTCATCTAGTGCTATCTCCAAAATGGCTGACAAATGCAGAATCAGCTTATTTTATGATTACATAGATACTGCCAGCATACAGAGTTAAGTTGGAACTGGTTAAAAGGTTTTAATATATATAGCATAATAGTCTATAATGTTTGTGACCCTCATTTTGAAAATTATAGTCCGACCCACTTAAACATGCCAGTTTACATGGCGTATTGTATTGTTGCAAGATGCCTGGAGGGCGTATCTGTGTTCATAAGGGATGGAGGTCTTAATAAAAATAAAATAACTAAAATGGAATTTTAATTCATTCACTTAGCTATTATTTACAGCATTAAATGATCTGTCTCCACTATAACTCTTCCTATTTCACAGTGAGAGAGATATTTAATGTTTATTTCAACTCTAAGTCCTTCTTTATGGCTCTACTTGGTTATTGTTAATTAACTCATACTCACCAATAACACACGTTCAGCCTGTGTGTTGTCATCATTTGCAATGTCTTTCACTCACACATCCAGTTCAGTCGTCCAGCCTGCAGTCATACCTTCGCTGCTTTGATGTTCGCAGTCGCAGATTTTCCACCCGCTGGTTACTTCTCTCGCCGCGCGCTTCTCTTCTCGCTAGTCGTCTATCGCTGAAACTCATCCATTCAACAACTGCCAGCTTGGAGGCCCACTGGCCTTGATCTAGAAAGTTCGCCGCACCCAAAGTCTAGCTGAGAGACGCGAGGTTAGTAATCCAAAGCATTCTTCAGATGTCTCAAAGACACCCGATACCCAAAGTCGGGAACGGCATGTTCCCTGATAGGAATAACAGGCAATCTTTGTAATCATTCCTTTGTGAAAATTCACTGCGTCTCTGGTTGCAACTGATAGCACGCGAGTCCATAAATCATCTTACTACTCTGTCCTTCACTTCCACATGCTGGCATGGGACAACACAGTGAGCACATAACACTATGTAGTATTACTTGAGTGTCAAATTTTGTAGGAATCAGTTTATTATTTCCAATGATATGATATTAAAACTTTATTTTTCATGTATTGCTATTTTACAAAATGGCGGAAAATTAGCTGGGTATTGACAAATTAGATGCTCATAAAAGATGCTTTCAGCATTACAATTTTGGTCGAAACTGGTAAAATTCTACTGTAGTTATTGCAGATAAGTGGTATCTATATTTTCGCTATTTTGAAAAAAAAAAGTGTATTTTCCATTTAAATTGCATTTATGAACGTGACATACGGTAGTATTAATTATATGCCAAATATGGCAGGAATCTGTTATGTAGTTACCGAGATATGATGTATAAGCTAAGTTTTTTATGTTGCACTATCTTCCAAAATGGCAAACTAATAGCATTATCGGTTTCTAAATTAAATGCTTACATTAAGCACTATCAGCGTACTAGGTTCGGGTTATATCGGTTAAATGGTTTACGATATATAATGGAAATGTTTTCATTTTTCAATTTGCACTATCTTACAAAATGACGGGCAAATATTTAATATCGGATTCTAAATTGCTTGTATCATGCGCTGTTAACATACCAAATTTGGTTTAAATTGGTATATTGGTTCCCAAGATATAATGGAAAAACTTAATTATTTAAATTTACACTATCTTCCAATATGGCATACCAATAAGTTTATCACTTTCAAATTTCAATGCTTTTATAATACACTATCAACGTACTAAATTTGGTTGAAATCTGTTAAATAGTTCCCAAAATATAATATAGTGCCCGAAATTTTAAAATTTCCACCGTCTTGAAAATAAGTGCCTGGCGTGATCTAAAACTACAAAAGTTGATCTCATTACTAAATACTATGTATGGAAGTAGTTTGGTTAAAGTCCGTTGTGGGGTTTAAAAGTTATTATGGGGGACATACATTACAGACACATATTGGGGTGAATGCATAAACTTATCTTTCCTACGGCAAATAAGTTAGTAAAGGACGTACCTGCAGTAATGTCTGCAAATTATAAAAATTACTGTACATTTAAACGTCTAATTAACTCGTAACTTCGATGGCAAGGCGCCATCTCTAACGCCAAACTATTATCTTGGTAAAATTATTCATGATTGTGTTTCTATGAAATCCGCATTATTTGCAGGGCCTCGCATGTTTTACAAAATGTAATACCGTTAATGCTTGCCATTCACTAAATTGGAATATAAATGGATGTAGTTACGCAAAACTGTGTCAATCCAGCACATGTTGTGTGGCTAGGTAAGGTTAAATAAAGGGAAAAGTTGTAAAAATTGCATATGCATTTATTCATGCGAAACCGGTCAAAGTACCCTGTACCACATAAAGAGAGAAACAACGAAAAAAATCCACGTGTCATGATATGGTAATTACATGCCACGTGACCTTTTAGAAGTTGCACTATCAATCATGTACTGTGGGTGGTTCAGGAGCTGAAACATTTCACAATTAAATTCTAATGATATCTCAAGCTATGTAAAAAATGAAGTTTCCAACACACTGACGCCTTCATCAATGCACACTCCAAACTGCTAGACGCAAAAGCATGAGAATTTATGGATGACTTCACCCTAGGGTGCAGGCACCCACTAAGAAAAGTTTTTTGAATTTCAACCCCTAAGAGGGGTTGTTTTCAAGGACTCCCTAATAGCGCATTAATACGATAAGATATTATTAATATCTGTATTTAAAAATGCCTAAAAATGTATTTAAGTTTCTTTTTTTTTAATTAACTCCTTATAGGGCGAAATTTGTTTTCGATTATCCCTCAATAGCTCAGTAATCCGATAAAATATGGAACCGAGTTTCGGATCATTTTTAACGAACATTGTACGTGATTTTCTGTCCGTTTACGTGATAATATGCATCTGATATATAGATTTAATCAATCTCCAAAGGTGAGGTGCAGATAGGTACTGAGTTCGAGAACCAAAACTATAAAAAAGATTTTTTTTTCTGACTTAAAACAATTTTGTGACTTTTTTTCGAATACGTTTATAAATATGCTTAAGAGTAAATTACTGCGCATAAAATACATGAAAATGAAAGTGAAAAGAGGAACTGATAGATAGGAACAGGTCCTATGTGAGAACGATTTTTTATGTTATATTAAATGCTTAGATAAAAAAAGTGTTTGTATAGAAAAATGATAGTCATTAGTAGCTCAGTTGACGTTCTGATTCCGTGAGGTGAACATAGATTTGGAAGCATTCTCTCGCTATACAGTGAAGGTGAACTGCGAATGAGAATGACTGATTTTGTCCTCAACGAAAATGGAGCCGCGGTCTGTATTATCGCTACCTGATAGTCGTCAGTAAGATTGGAAGATTGATGGAAAGATTGGAAGATTGATGGAAAGATTGGAAGATTGAAGGAAATATGGCGAGATTGACCGAAAGTATTGACGAAAGATTGGAAGGTTGATGGAAAGAGTGAAAAATATTGATGGAAATTTTGGATTATTGAAGGAATGGTTGCGAAAGATTAATGAAAAAATTGGAAGATTATTGGAATGTATACGAAAAATTGATGGAATGATTGTGAAAGATTAATGGAAATATTGGAAGATTGGTGGGAAGATTGCGAAGCATTAATGGAAATATTATGGAAGATTGATGGATAGATTGGAATATTGATAGAAATATTGCTGGGGATTGGTGAGGATTGCGAGATTTGTCGCAATATTGCGAAATATGGATTGAAAAATTGCCACATTGATGGAAAGATTGCGAAATATTATTGGAAAGATTTTAATATTAATATAAATTTTGCGAAATATTGATGTAAATATTGCGAAAGATTGATGTAAAGATTGTGAAAGATTGATGAAAAGATTTCTAAAGATTTATGGAAAATTGGAAGATTGATGGAAAAATTGATTGAAAGATTTATGGAAAGATAGGTTGTTTGGTCGAAATATTGTCAAAGATTGATTGAAATATCGTGAAAGACAGGTGGAAAGATTACGAGGTTAGTGGAAGAATTGCAAAAATTGATGGAAATATTGCGAAAATTGATTGAAAGATTGCGAAAATTGGTCGAAAGGTTTATGTAAATATTGGAGGATTGTTGAATTGATCAAAATATTGCGAAATATTGATGGAAAGATTGAAAGACTGATGGATTGATCGAAAGGTTGGACAATTGATGAATTGATGATCAAAAAGAGCACAGAAGATAAGACTGTTTATCATCCGAGCTGCCCTCATACATTCCAAGTCTCAAGGGTCTAGCACTATTGGTATTTAAGTTATAGCCAAGTATGCCTATAAAAGTGTTGGTTGATGCTGATCCATACTATGATTATAATATGCTTGTGCAGATGGTCGCTACTTGTATGATGGGTTTTAATTAGTCACATATACTCGTGCAAACTTTAAAAAAAAATTCTGTGCAGTATATTTATGCCTACAAAACTGTCGAGGCAGTGAATAATGTGCAGATTCTGACATTGCATAACAATTAGACTTCAACAGAGGAGACAGGAAAAGAAGTAATGGAATGAGAGACTTACATGGTTCTGCAATACTCTATGTACGATTTCGGTACAAATAAAAAAAAACATACATTTTTTCATTTTAAAAAATATTTCTAAAACTTAGATAATAAATACAGATTTTCGATGTGACTTACTTTATGCCTTTACAATCTCAATGGCTACAAGAAACATACAAATATGCTTGAAGGGTTAAATGTCGTAACTGCTGAGCACCTTCAGGTACGTTCAACATAACCTAGTCGAAGGCTTACAAGCACCCCCTGAGTCGAGGTAAAGACTGCCGAGCTAATCCGAGTCGATCCAAAGACCTCCGCAGGGGCCCAGCCGCCCAGCTGCACAGCTCCCTTTTAAATACATTGAACCAGAACATACATAATCATACTACTCACGTCAAGCCCGTGTATGAAGCTTTATAAAGGGATGGTTTTCAACTTAGTAACAAGCATGTGCATTTGGAAACTTATATATATATATTTAAGACCACACTTTAAAAATTAACAAAAATTGTTTTATTTTAATGTGTCGAAATGCGCATTTTCAGTTTAACTAAATTTCAGTAAAACTTTAATACATCTATTGCAATTGTAAAATATTGCCTTTAATTGAATGACCTCAGAGATACATATAGAAAGGTCGAATTGAATGACTATTCATTGTGAACTTTATATTTATAACTCAATCTCACGTGTCAGACAAACGAACATGTGCATACTCTCGTTGTCGCAAATATTTGTATTGCGAATTCACTCCAATGTTGGTAATAAATTTGCATTGCAGACCAGTCTTTGTATTAGAGCGATTAAGGTGTGTAGAAAGAAAAGTACACTGATTTTGTCCTATCATATTTTAATATTGTAATTCAGGCAAACTACTGTTTGTTTTCCGAACAGTACTACATTTTTTTATGAAACTGGGAAAATAAAAGATTAAATTTAGTAGTTAAGGAGAAGGTTTGGAACTGATTAACCCCTCACTTATTAGGATCCTGTAGATTGCAAACACATTAAATTTTTTTCGTGATTGTGTGTATTTATTTTTATTTAATACTAGAAAGGGACAGGTACATCTATGGACCACGGACCTCTGTCTCAACTCCCACCTACGTCCTCGGCGCTAAGTCTTGGAGGTACTGACCGCCAACCCGATCCCAGTTCAGATGACCTTGGGAGTAATACTTCTTTGCTAAACCTCTTCACGTCCAAGAGTCTGGGGTGTGGTGCGCCACGGCTAGGCCGTACATTCATCCCTGTGAATGTGAATGATGTACACAAAAACCTGCGTGTTGAGAACATACCGTATTTCACTGTATGACCGGTATATGAATTATGAATGAGGTCATAAATACACGTCCAATTCTTGATAGAAAAAAATAACTCTGCAATAGCACGTTTCCAAACGCACAAATGTTAATTCAAAAATTTTACAAACAAAAACGATTCACGGTTTTTGCTGTTTTTTTTCCGTAGGGAATGTAATCACAGCATCAAAGTATTTTGACTCAGAGCAATGGTCGTTCTCGTTATTATAATTGCGACTCATTACTACCGTCGGCAGCTGCACTTACAATATCAGGAATTAAATAAAAATGTTTCTATCGAATCAAAGAAAACATATGCATGCGTGTGTTGTCTGTATGAAAAGGGTGTTGATAACATGAAAGCAGCGTTTTTCATAGTTACCGCACAATCAAAATCTAGGCGCGAATTTGCATAAAAAACTAATTTAAATCCGTTCTTCGTCTGGTTCTGAAAGTTGTGGTACAAAACTTGTGATCGCCTGACAATAATGTCACAGGCTAACAAACGAATGAGCTACCAACTTTTTCATTTATTTATTGCATTCAGTAAATAATTTTCACATATTCGTATGTAAATAATTTGTAATGTCATGCTATAGATGATACGCAAAACAAAAATGTGGTGAAGTTCGAATATATTTCCCAGGATATGCCCGCAACTTCACGTATATGAAAATAGCAAAGAAATGTATTAATATTTTCAATAATTATGAATTAAATATTTGCCAACATAATAAAAATATATTACCCATCAAAAATTGTATTGTTTTTTTTTTTTATGTTGCTATAGAAAAACATTGGTTGTAGAAAAGCTGGTTTCACTGTGTGCAAATGGCATGTGTCTCTTATTTATTGTGTTGTAGTTATTGAGAGATCCATTTTCTGAAATAAATTACGATTCTAAAAATGGACATAGGTAAACGATTACAAGTATTTGCATGTAAAAATATTTTTAATTGAGAAAATAGTTCTGTAAGAGACAGCCTGTCTTTTCCTTTGGTGAAATGTTCCTCTAACCATTTTCTTCTGCTTACAAAACACGTTATTTTATCAGTTGAATTCCCCCCCCCCCCCCCCCCCCCNATACACCTTATATCACGATGGCAATATGCAATTGTAAACCACTACATACAAGTTCCTGATTAAAATGTTTACAAAATTACGAAGCCAAAAACAAGCAAAAATTGGTATTAACAAAATACGTTTATATATGATTAAACTGTTCTTTTCAAAACCCAAAGAAAAAAATACTGACCTCGCTTGCAGATAGCTGAATGTTGGTCCCTGGACTGGCAAGTAATTAATGAATCTTAGTTCCTATGCGTGGTGTGAGAGTTATCGTGGACGAGATTCGTGCTGGAACCGACGCGAAGCAACGCGATGTCTAGAACTCCTGACCGTATTGACACCTTTATCGTTGACGTAGCACAACACAGCCTTTCAGGGCTGTATTAATACCTTTACAGGCCCTAAGCACTTACGAAGTCTTTCATCAGAGCCTCAGAACTAATCTTACGTAACACATCTGCTTCTGTACTTAGTAGAGATGAGGGATTTGTGATAGACATTTGTGGAACTTGTTTCAGCTGCACCGGTTGCAATTTTGCACCATTTAGTCCATAGTATATCCGGCTTTCTAACATTTCTGTGGGGCTTCACTTGCCTTTGACGCCCTAAGCACGTGCTTTCATTGCTTAATTGTTAATCTAGCACTGCGACCCGTACCGTACATGGGCGAGTGCAGCAAACGTGCTTCGGTCTGAAGGTTAGGAAGATCTCATCTACATCGACCCAAGCCATTAGCGTTCGTATGTAATGGAGATGCAAATATGTGCAGTTACTCCTTCTAATGAAACAGAACTACTTATCAAATGGTAAAAACATATTTAAAAGTCAATATTTTGGTGCCGAAATTTCACTTATTTTTTCTGATGAGGAGGAACAGAAACCCCCAGGTTCCTTTTGATTGATTGAATAGGAATTCGTTCAACTGTTACCATGAAAAGCTACATTAATGCTTATGGAAGGTTCTTACTAATACGACCACATTGCAAGCAAAGGCCCTACTGACGGTGTTTTGCAACCCCAAATTTTTTTCCTCCACGCACTAATGATCCAAAGAGCTGTTAAATTCTCGGGCTAGCATGAATGCACGTACAACATGCGTGTGGCCTCTCCTCCGTGCTCGGAGACTTCAATAGTTCTATCCAAGCTTCTTCCGAGCGTGGCATGACTTTAAGGCGTGTAATAATATTGGCTAACGCTGCACACAAGGCCTATAGATGTGACGGCAGCGGACTGCACGCCAGAATGTTTGCTCGTGTGATAAAAGGCTGCAGACTAAACAAACGTCAGACAGCGAGGGTAGTCGGGTGTAACGCAAGGTCGCGTCGAACGCGCGCACTTCCCAACCTATAGCGGGGTAGAGTGCGTATACTAGCTGTGCAGTGACCATCTCCGTGTCCCAGCACTGAACAGTATCTTACCACGTGGCTTCGACTAAGGTAAAAACGCTGTTTGCCAAACTAAGTTATTTGATATGCTATAGGCTGTTTGTGATTAAATGAAATTTTTTTGATATAAACCTGTGTCGCACTGACCGGCGTGCGTCGAGTAAAGTTGGCACCTAACGACGGAGGGAAAGTAGTTCTTTGTCGTTATGTTGAATTAAAAAAAAAAAAGTCGATACTGAAACTATTTTTTTTTGCTTTCAGATTTGTAATGCGTATAAGCGTAAAAATAAGCACATTGATAAAAAAAATTTGCTTTTGTAATAATTTTCTCTGTTTGGCTTGGCTGACGCATGGATTAGGTGGCCAGGTCAGACGCAGTTCTAATATGGAAAAATAACTCACAGTGTAATGTAAAGCTCCCCCGATCAATAGTCATTTAAATAATAATTGTATAACCATAAATGTTAATAATAAACCTCATCAAATACTGTTGTGCTCTACCGAAGTCATTGAGTGATTATTTGAGATACGCCCCCAACATACTTTCAAGTACGAGCTAGCTGAAAAGTTAGTTCGTAACAAAGTAGATCTTAAGCAGGACTTTCAAACGTGCTCAGTTCACCGCGAACAAACTCTCAGTAGGACTACTTGACTATTTCCCAATATGAACTGGAGCTACTTCCACGTGTTTTGTTAGGGATCCCCCAACATACCGCATCCTTCTCGAACCTGCATTGCTGTCAGGTGCAATCACATTCCTGGGTGGAAATATTCGGTGTCGGCTCTAGTGCATCTCTTTATGTTCCTTCTAGAGATACGCTGCCAGGCTGCACGAGTTCTCTCTCGAACTAAGCACAGAAAACAATCTCAACTTGTTTTTATAACATGCTTAGCTTCAGTTTCGTGCAAAATTTTATTATAGATTATTCACGGTAAAGTGAGCAGTTGAAAGGTTCTCCCAACAGGCATAATAATCAACCATTGCATTTTATTGAGGTCTCAGACGTTAACTTTCCAGAGCTATAATCACACGTCAAGTCTTATAATAACAGTTGTCGAAAGGATACAAATAATCTGAAAGGAACTTTTAACCACGGTCTTAAAAAGTTCTCACTTTACCGTGAACATCCTATACATGCAATTATATGATAAAGTTACTTTTAAAGCCTACTAAAATCATTGGCTTTTGTTTTATACACGTTATACACGAATTGGTATGGTATCACAATTATGGGTTTAACTGCCTCACAGTGACCTTTATCGACACGTGTATAGCAACAGTCATTACGTTATTCACAATATTTTTTTTAATATGTGTAAATGAAGGATACATGAAGGACTGTAAATAACTGACTGAGCAGGACATTTTATAATTATTAAATCAAGAATGGAACAGCAATAATTTAGCTCGCTGAAACGCAAAAAAACGCATACATTTTCCTGTTTTGAAAGTGTTGTTTCACACAGAATTGTTAAGATAGTGCTTTTCCTGTCTGGGAAATAAATATAATGCCGTGTTACCAAAGCGATAACGTCGTAACCTGCGAGATAGTAATCAGTCCATTTTTCTGTGCAAATAAGTCTGAAATGAGATTTCTAGAACGCGTTTCATGCTCAGTGATTTTATCTTCATTGCTATTATTCGATTCTATGGATTCGATTACTTCTGCCATAAGAACACGAGTGCAGCTATCATGCTAGGAATGCGAAAATGCGTCGCTGGTAGATAAGATAAAAAAAAGTTCCCATGAAAACGCCGTGCAAGACCACGCCGCTAAACGCAGAAGGTGATTAAAGTATTTGGTCTTCATTGCGAAGTTTTTATCTCGCAGTCCGTTTATTTTTAACGTCGCCGCTTGTTTGAGCAGCCAAGCTCTCAACGCCGCCACAATCGTGACAGCACACATGAGACGTGTGACGTAATCTCGGCAGTACAAAGACGTCGCGAGCAAATATACTTAACCTCGTCGGCCATTGACGGACCGGAGGCACGGCACGGTTTCACGACGACAGTGGTCCAGTATGTTTTTGTTTTTACGTGAGCACGTCTTTAAAATCAGACAGACACGTCGTGACTAGGGTTGCCAACCATACTATTATACACTGAAGAGCCAAAAAAAACTGGTACACCTGCCTAATTACGTGTAGGGCCTCCGCGAGAACGCAGAAGTGCCGCAAGACGATGTCGCATGGACTCGACTAATGTCTGAAGGTATGCATGAGGCACTTCACACCATGAATCCTGCATGACAGTCCACAAATCCAATCTGCCCCAATTTGAGAAAGGGTTGCACGTCTGTCACGTTTAATGATTCTCGTCAGTCGTCGTTTGTCCCGTTCGTTCACGATCTTTTTCCGGCCGCAGCGATGTCGAAAATTTTATGTTTTACCGGATTCCTGATATTCACGGTACACTCGTGAAATGGTCGTACGCGAAAATCTAAATTGTATCGCTATCTCGGAGATGCTATGTCTCATCTCTCGTGCGCCAACTATAACACCACGTTCAAACTCACTTAAATGTTGATAACCTGCCATTGTAGCAGCAGTAAGCGATCTAGCAACTTTTCTAGACGCTTGTTGTCTTATATAGGCGCTGCCGACCGCATCGCGTTACTCTTATTGGTTCCATACCTATGTTATTTGCATACGCACGCCTGTACCAGTTTTTTTGCTCTCCAGTGTATATAGTACTGTAGTATATTTTGTCCCAGTACGCAAAAATGCTATATTTCGGTCGGACCTTACAATGTGCTTTTGGTTGGCCAGTTCTACAATATAAATTTTAATTTTTATTAAATAGCAACACCACTCAGCAAACTTTATGAACGCACCTTACGACTTTGCTTCGACTGACGCGCTGTGCGTTTTTCCAGAACGTGAGAACTGTCACTGCCTATGTCAAAGGTTGGTTTTTACCGCGTTTTTACTAATCTGTGGTGTGGTTTTGTTTTGGTCACCAAAAATTGCGTAGCAAGAAATAAATAATAGTAAATTGTTAAAGTAAACAATGGAAGGTGAAAGTGATAATGAAAGTGCGCTGTTGTTAACCCCTACTAAAAAGCGGAAAGTCCATAAAAGAGAAATAGAGCCAGTCTCACCTTAATAAAAATTCAGCTTCTCATTTACATTAATTTACAATTTTAGTGCAATAAAGCATTTGGTACTTTTACTATGAATAATAATTTTATTGAAGAGTGCAAAAAGTGCAAAAAAATATAGCTTTTGTAAATAAGTAATAAATTTGGTGTTTAATAAGCATACCTTACACTTTGTTTAACCTTTTTCCTTCAAATATTATATTTTCTTTCAGTGTACTATATTATTTTATATCTTGGTCTGAAAAATACTATATTTCCCCGAAAAACAGTTGTGAACCCTAATCGTGACACGCGGAGTGAGTGAAGAGATTTGGGCGGCTCCTAACAGCGAGGTCTTGAGAGTCGATAAGGGTGATTGAGGTGAGTATGGAGCAGCTCCAGAACGAAAGGGCGTGGGAATCGGGAGATCCCCGAGAAGACCCGCCGACCAGCGGCGTCATCCGGCACGATTCCCACATGCGAATATCCGGGAGCGACCCAGCCGTACCCGGTTCGCCTTGGTGGTAGGCGAGCAGACTAACCGCTCAGCCACCGCGGCCCCATGTGACACGCGGGGTACCATGACAGAAACGACGATGAACGTTTGCAGGGTGATACATCCTTACTCTGTAACTTAGTGACGTTCATAACATGTTTGGAAACAAATGTAGTCTCGTGCCTGTTGAGTTGGCGCCACGCATGCGCGAGGTGCAGGTGGGGGCCCGCGGCGACTGGTGGCAACTTTGGACGTGCTGGTAGAACATTTCCGGGCAGTTCATAAATCTCGCGACCCCGATGTGCTAGCGCGCTTATTTTGGAACCAAACGACTCGTCTCGATCTGTCAAGTTAACCCAAAAAAGCCAACTATCAATTTCGTTACTTATATTTTATTTCCACTTCCTAAAAAAAAATATTAATCTGGACTTACAACCATCCGTCGCACCCGTCAGTCGCTCGTCCGTCAGTCAGTCTTCCGTCTTTTTTTTTCATCCGTCAGTTAAAAGCGACTAACAACAATCCGCCGTCCGTCAATCGTTCTGTACGGCAAAATCTCAGTGTAACAACACAACATCGTTATATTTCTTATATGGAGGAATATTTTGGTTGTAAATGCATTTTCAAGACAAAAATATTTTGGGGAAATAATTTTTTTACGTGATAATAATTCATACTGAATTATTGTTTACATTTTAAATTCCTGAATGTACCACCAAAGATAATACAGTAGAGTCCCGTTAATCCGAATTAATTGGGGCCGAGGCCAGTTCGGATTACCAGATTTTCGGATTAACCGAAATACCTTCTTTAATGGAGTACCAAGCAGTTAATTTAATAATACATACGTATTCAGTACAGACGCGCGGGGCCAGAAGTATTAGTGTGGTGGAGTGTGCGAAAGTGGTTCCGGTGTTTGGGATGGGGAGGGTGAGTGACCTTGAGGCATATGTCACTGCACCTGCGCAACGCACTCTCTGTCTTTTGTTAGTTGTTTACACACTTTTGTTGGGTTGACATAGCGTGTCGTGTTTGTTTCGTGTAAACATCTTTCTTGTTTGTGCCTGGCAGTAAATTGCTTTGTTAAAAATGGCTACTAAAAGAAGGCATACTACGTGTACGCTTAAAGATAAATTAGAAGTTTTAAGACGTTTAGATGAAGGGGAGAGTGCAACAAAATGATCAGTGGAATTTGGTGTAGGGAAAGCCACTATTACAGACTGGAAAAAGAACCGAGCCAAGCTTGAACAGTTTTGTGCGTCGACTTCCGAAAAAACCCTCGAATCTCGACAAACATCGAAATCGTCACAGTTTGAAAAAGTTGGCGAGTCACTTTGTCTGTGGTTTACGCAAGAGAGACAAAGGGACACACCTATGAGCGGACCTCTAATTCGACAGAAGGCTATCCACTTTAATAAATTAATAAATGGCGATAACATTCCATTCACGGCAAGCATTGGCTGGCTTGACAGGTGGAAAAAACGTCACGGGATTCGTGAACTAACAATAACGGGAGAGATATTATCAGCTGATAACGCTGTGGCCGAAGAATGCATTACTGAGTTTTCCAATTTGATATCGGCAGGTAATTATTCTCCTCAGGAAATTTATAATGCTGACGAAACAGGTCTAAACTTTAAGGCACTTCCAAATAAAAGTCTTGCATCAAGAGATGAGTCCCGGGCCCCAGGCTTTAGAATGAGTAAGGAACGTGTCACATTAATGGCGTGCTGCAATGCAACAGGTAACCACAAGCTGCCATTAATGGTTATCGGAAAGTCAGCAAAACCTTGAGCATTCAAAAACATTAATATGAATTCTCTTACTGTTTACTACAGGAACAAAAAAAAAAGGCTTGGATGAATGGGAGTTTTTTTAAAAGAATGGTTCGAAAAACAGTTTGTGCCAACTGTGACACGGTTAAATAAAGAAATTGATTTGCCAGTCAGAGCTCTGCTCCTGATAGACAACGCCCCGTCTCATCCAGAAGTGAGGGAATTGACTTGTAGTGAAATAAAGGCAGTGTTCCTTCCACCCAACGTTACTCCTCTGCTGCAGCCAATGGACCAGGGAGTTTTACAAACAATGAAACTCTGCCACAAGAAGATAGTTTTATCCTCTTTAATAGAGGATCAGGATGACTCCCTGTCCCTACTACAAAATATTAAAAAAGTGGACATCAAAGACGTGGTTTACTGGTCTGCTGAGTCCTGGGACAGTGTGACTGAACAATCTTTGAAAAAATCCTGGAAGAAAATATGGCCTACATTGACCTTCATTGAAAATCCAGATGAAAACAGTGGGACAGAAAATATTCTTCAGCTCATGCAGCAAATTCCTGGGTGTGAAGAAGCAGCCAAAATTGACGTCGATGAGTGGATGGCTGCAGATGTTGCAGACGATGAAAACCTAACAGACGAGGACATTGTGGCGGCAGTCACACGACAAGACCCGACCACGACGAAGATCAGAGTGAAGTCGAGGCCGACGGTGATACGGAGCAGTTTGTGTCATACACTGACGCGGCAGCGGCTCTTGACCTTGCCCTACGCTACGTCGAGCAACAGTCGATCGCCACACCAGCTGACGTGATGTACATGAGGCGATGGCACAATATTGCTTCGTCCAGCAGATTTTCCTCATTACCCCAGAAAAGACTAACTGGTTGTGTGAACATGAACAAATAATATTTGTAAGTACTATAATTACCGTTTACGTGCATTGTATAAAGATACAGACGACTAATAAACTGAATAAGGGGTTGTATTTTTGTTTTGATTTTTTTTTCCAACCTACGGTACTTTCGTTTGTTCGGATTAACCGAAATTTCGGATTAGCGTGGTTTGGATTGGCGGGACTCTACTGAATACACAGATCCACCGCCTTGCATTTTATTTCAAAGTGCGTACTCGCGTCTACGGAATGTCGTCAGGAGGCGGTAGCTCATCCGTCGGTCCGTCGAAAGTTAAAGGTTGAGAAATATTTGACGGATTGATGGATAGAAAAAAAAGTTGCCCTGCGATTGGTTGAAGACCACGTGACCTCCGGACGAACGGGCGACTGACGGATGCAGCGGATGGTTGAAATTCCAGCTTTACCCTCCACGTAAACGCAAGGGAGGAGCTAAACGGGATGCTGCCCCTCCCAGAAATGTCACAATATGAATAAATATGAAAAAAAAATTGAAAAATTAACTATAAGTTATGTACTGAAAATATAAATAAACAACTACATAAGTGTCCCTTGAGGGTGCACTTGAAATTAAATTTTTTTTTACATTGGGAAAAGGTGTTTTTCGTATTGTGCGAACTGCTCACTCCATATATCGATGTTCAGCCCCTTCCAAAATAAAATCTTGTGGACCTGACTGTGTACCCGCTAAAGCAGAAGCATTCACTTATAACCCACAACCGTGTTCTCAGCAGAGCCACGCCCCAATTCTGTTACGGACGTATAGACAGTAGACTCGTGACGGGACAGAGTTGTTACGTAACCTGCCCGATGCGAAGGTAAGGTCACCCACTTGGAGCGAACAGCACTGTAAGCAAAACAAGGATTGTTTACATGCATACGCCGGCAGAATACCAATTGGCAACCTACTTACTAGGTGCTCGTGTTTTCGTGGGCGTCTGCTAGCTGTATGCCTCACGCACTCGCTCTAATATTTACACTTCCTCATCACGAGAGAGTTGGGCTGTAAATCTCCTGCTAAATTCGCCTTGGCGTTCCCGTAGGA
This sequence comes from Clitarchus hookeri, assembly GCA_002778355.1. Classification (NCBI taxonomy): domain Eukaryota; kingdom Metazoa; phylum Arthropoda; class Insecta; order Phasmatodea; family Phasmatidae; genus Clitarchus; species Clitarchus hookeri. The sequence continues at coordinate 150,281 of NQII01002690.1, forward strand.
GAATAACAGTAGCATTATCATGCACGCACAAAAAAAACGCCGTTTACAATCGCATTAAAACAACTCGTATGCAACCAATTATTTAAGAAAAACAAGTTTTACATGTATTGCGGATAATTACGGCCAGCGTGTTGGCTAACCTGATGTAATAAAAACATTCTTTTATTTTTTTATTTACTTGTCTTAAAACAAGTTTTCACGGAAATATATTGGCATGAGCTTTAACAGTAATCGTCGTGAGCATACAAACAAGTAAACATTACGCTGCGTGTGTACACTGTGTTCGCATGGTCAAAATTAAATCGGAAATGCACTACGAAGTTCATTTAACATACACTTTCCTGTCAAAGAGNTACACTTCCTCATCACGAGAGAGTTGGGCTGTAAATCTCCTGCTAAATTCGCCTTGGCGTTCCCGTAGGAGAATAACAGTAGCATTATCATGCACGCACAAAAAAAAACGCCGTTTACAATCGCATTAAAACAACTCGTATGCAACCAATTATTTAAGAAAAACAAGTTTTACATGTATTGCGGATAATTACGGCCAGCGTGTTGGCTAACCTGATGTAATAAAAACATTCTTTTATTTTTTTTATTTACTTGTCTTAAAACAAGTTTTCACTGAAATATATTGGCATGAGCTTTAACAGTAATCGTCGTGAGCATACAAACAAGTAAACATTACGCTGCGTGTGTGCACTGTGTTCGCATGGTCAAAATTAAATCGGAAATGCACTACGAAGTTCATTTAACATACACTTTCCTGTCAAAGAGTTCGCGTTTATCACTGACTCTCGTGGTAAGAAATGCCTACTTGCGACTGGCCGGCATTGAAGGCAGCGTAAAAAAAATTTCAATCCACCTTATGCTGTTACTGAAAAGACGCGGCAGATTAATGTTGTTATGTTACACTGTATCAGGCTCCATAAGCAAGAGTGCGTTCAATTTTCGACTGGTTGTGCGTCTGCTTCACCTCCGTGTCCTTCCCCTCTCCCCGGGATGACGTCGCCAGTGCGCAAAGGAGGGGAAGCGGAGCCACCATACGGACCACGCTAACGTTAACGGTACTGACGTCACAGCCATCTCTTGAATAAACATTGACATGGGAACGATTGCGCAAATGTTCTGATCATCACGTCTCGGCGCGTCGCGAGGGGCGAAGAAGCTTCTGGACCGGCTCATCTCAGCTATACAAGCCAAGGCGTTATCCTGCGTCGGCAATCTTGACTGGCCATTGGTGTGTGCGATCATTAGGATGACAGGCGATGACGAAATGAACAGTGAGCGCAGTGTGAGATCATTGGAACAACAGGGACTTAGTCTGGCCGGCTGGACTGTAAGAGAGTGAGGCTTGGTGCAGGAGTGGTGGACATTTGGAATTGTGTAAATGTGTCAGTGGACATATTGATTATATATATATATATAATTACTACGTGAAGATTAAATGACTGTAGCTAATATAAAAACAGTGAAAAAGACTTGAATTATAACTGAGATTGGAATAAAAATTGTGCCTACTGATACGAATACTGGTGTTGACAGACAGTTGTATTTTCTGTAAATAATAGCTATGTGTATTTGAATACCATTCGAAATAAATCAAGAAATTAAGATCAGTTCTTTCATTTTCATCAGGACCTCCATCCCTCACGAACTTGTATACTCCCCTAAGCAATTTGTAACACTATTTTTAATTCTTACTGCGGTTGTAGCCACAGGCTTAAGGCTGAGTCGCTCGCCTCCCACCAAGGCGAACTGGGTTCGATTCCCGGCGGGGCTGCTTCCGGATCATCGTACTAGGGAATCGTGCCGGGTGACTCCGCTAGTCAGCGGGTTTTCTCGGGGATCTTCATTTTCCCCCGCCCTTTCATTCCGGCGCCGCTCCATACTCGCCTCGCTTTACTCTCGTTGGATCTAATGACTCCGATGTTAAGAGCCGCCCAGATCTCGCCACTCGACGTAAGGCGAGGTGGTAACTGAAGCCACCCAACTCTCTCGCTCACCCCACGGCGACGGCGTAGCTTCGCTGTATTCGCAAGTCTGATTCGATTATCTGTCGGGGTTCTACATTACGGCACATTCAAGGACCAAGTGGGCAAACGGCACGCAAACAAGAGCGTTATTTGTAAGTGTGCTAAAGAAAAAGTGACGGACGGAAAACCTGATGGAAAATTAAAACATTTGCTGTCTAAACCAGTGTACGCGCGGAGAGAAGTTATGCTGGTAATTCCGTCAAAAGCGTTTCTGTGATTACCAAATAAATGTCGCCTACGCATGTGACATATCGCTGCCAACGCCAGATAAATGCCGATAATGTCCAAAGAAAAATAACATCTTCACTTTCAGGTTTATCTTTCGGCGTTACCTGATCATGGAAGACCTTGATAGAGATTTAATGTACTAGGTCCTTCTTATTAAAAGTTAAATCTAAAATAAAAAGTTTATATTTGCTAATATAAAAGTTTGGGTAAGCAATATGTTTCACGTGTACTAACAATATATATAGCATGTGTATATAATATATACTTATAATTTACAGACTGTCGGCGATGAATGCACACATTTTGAAAGCCCTGCTATACATGTAATTCTTTTCTCACTTAGTGTACTTCCACCATATGTAAAATTAACACTGCCGTGACCTTCTAACTATATTCATGTGTCAATCAAGTGTAAAAGTGTACTTAGTCGGAACGTTAATATGTTACTAATATGCCGATTCTGGCATTTGTGTTAATTAAACAAATAGAAAAAAAAACTTATTGAATTCGGTGGCCACAAATTTTAGCATAGCATTTTTTTTATTCTACGTTAATACGTGGAACTACATTTACTGATTCACCGCCAGTATTTCAGTCGGTGCTTGCGTAAAAAAAAATGTATGCAGTTCGTGCCAACGTGTGCCGTCAGCGCGCGAAGCATCATAGGAAGTTCATGTGCGTGAGTTGGCCGTATTGGTGTATAGGAGGTACGTGAGTTTATGCAGCGAGGGATCGGAGCGCTTGCCACTTTCTTGTGTAATTTCCTCATGTTCTCTCAGGTGTTGTGCCGTTGCGCGGACGATGGCCCCTGCGGGCGGGCGGACTCGGAAGGGTCTACGTTCTGTCAAGGAAGGTCAAGCCCGATTGCTGGCCACAGACTTGGCAGGGCAGTTTGTCTGTTGCTATACGCGCCGAGAGTATTGGGCAGCTTGTCTGCTCCGGCACCTCGCGGTACTTGGCTCGCGTGGTCGTCACGATCGTCTTAAACAGGAAGGCCGTGGCCACTCCAAACACTAGCAAATGGAGAGGGAAAGAAGAAGGATCGGATCAACTTTCTTGAGCATATTGCGCTGTCTAGAGGCAACGTGATCCGGTCTTCGAGTACAACTCCCATCCTCTCCTGCTTTGGCGTGAATACGTCTTTAAAAGAAGACCGACGCATGTGTCGCCAGGACGTAGACGGCGATCCGATTTTCCGAAAAATTCATCGATGGACCCACCAGTGGTTGATACACCGGTGTTCACAGCTCGAGACCTTTTCTCGAACATCGGGTTGAGTTTCAATGGTATTTTCGTCCGCTTCCAGGCACATTTGACTGCCATTACACACAAATTATAAAGTTTTCATTGCCCGTTCGTAAAACTCGACGTCCGAATGAATTACTTTTGTATAGTTTGGAATACTTAAAAAAAATTACAAGTTGAGAGCGCGTTTACTTTTCAGAGAAAGCATTGGAAAATTCATCGTTTGATGTTTTGGTTCATATCCACCAGATCCACCGAATTTTCAGGCCGGTTGAACTCGCGGATGAATATCGGTTTCACCGGACTCAACCGAAACAGTAATTTTCGAACGTCCGGTGTACATCGGTGGATGCACCGGTGAATTTCCGAGAATGCGGGATGTGAAGTTTGCAGGGTGGTACATCCCGGCACTGTAACTACGTGGATAATGGCACGACTTAAATAGACGTAGCCTCGTTCGATCGGGTACACGGCTATGGTGCGAGCATGACATTGAGTTGGCGGTGCACGTGCCCGAGCCAGGGGGCGTGCTCCGCGGCGTCTGGCGGCAAGTTCAAACGCGAGAGAAGATTTCCCGGCAAGAAATCTCGCGAATGCTACACGCTAGCGCGGCGATTTCTGTTCCGAACGAAATATATCGTCCAGATATGTCGATTTAAGCCATAGAAGACAATTATCCTTTTCGTTACTTACATTCCATTGCCATGCCCCAAAAGAAAATATTACTCTCTCCAATGCAGGTGTGTTCGCGTAAAACCTACAGCTGTGTACTCGACACAGCCACGCGTCGATTTTTCCAATACGCCGTTGTTCCACTCCGGTTTCATGTCGCCTTATCGACTCCTCGGTCTTGCGCCAACCACACGTGTACCCTGGACAGTCGACTGCAATTAGCGCCAGATTACGTCATGCATGTTGTCGACCTGCATTTAGCCGGCAACGCTGTGGATGTTTACATTTACACACATGTGCACAGCTTCCGTGACCAAGGTCAAGGAAATTGCATCGTGAGAATGGCCGTTTAGTATGCCAGTGGCTATCACGTAAGGACTTTACTTGAGCGATATAGGAATGCGTCTGTTCATCACTCTCTCTTTTGTTCGAGTTGGATGTAAACCAGCAGTGAATTATTGATGAGTATTCATACAAAAGCCATCATTATTCTTGTTTGTTTATTTATTTAATTGTTAGATAAAATTAATTTATGACACTATTTGTTCTGTTAATCAAATTTTATATCAATGAGTACAGTATACATGTTTACTTTGTTTCATTTTTTTCTGTGTTGGTTGCAAAAGTGAACTGTTTTAATTAGAAAGTTACAACGCATAATAACATAAATTCAGAGAAAAATGGTCTCCTTGCCCAAAGTAAAACAAACAAAAAAACTTGTACTGTCATCATCATCATCGTCATCATCCAAAAATCATATATTAATCATCATCCATAAATTATCATCATCCTGCAATCATTATACTTTATTCATCATCCATTATTCATCATTCACCAATCTTCATCAGCCACCAATCTTCGTCATTCATCACCTATTAATCATCGCCACTATCATCATCAATCATCATCCACCAATCAATCATCAGTCAGAATTAGCATCAATCATCATCAATTAGTTATCATCCATCAATCATACTTCATCAATCAATTATTGTAAATCATCAGTCATCATCCATCAATATTCATAATATGCAATCATCATGAAACAATCGGCGTCCCCAATTATCATCAATAATCACCCATTAGTAATCTGTCATCTTCAATCATCATTCATAAATCATAATCCATCATTCGTCATTATCAGTCACCAATCATAATTATTTATTAACTTTTACAGTTATAAAATACAGTTTGATAATACACTATATTTAATGAAAAATACAGGGAATAGCCTTTTAAATGTCTTGCATGATACCAAGTTTGGACGGTACTGTTCACCTTCGTGCTCAAGGATACACGTGTGTGCTGAGATTGCTCTAGCGCTAAGTGGAACTCATTCACAGGTGCACTCTTAACATGGGTCGAAAACGACCTTAGTCACCAGCAAAGCGGCCAGGTCGTTTGACTCGTGAAGTAATGGAAAGTGTAAAACACGGAAAACCATTCTGTATGTTTCCTTTGTGTTTCCAGAATGCTGGTGTTTCTTTCCCTGAGTTTGGAAAATGGTAAGTTACTATGAATGCCGTACAACAGAGGTCAAAATAGCGGAAATGAATTTGACCATTTAGCACTTCAAGGCAGATAAAATTACTTCATTCCCTTTCTCAGGTGAATACAAAACAATAAACTATATCGACTACTATTTCTTCATGTCTTTTCTGACAATAATAACCATACAGAACCTGTATATTGAGCTCCTCTGATGTAGTTTGGTCCACAATTGGTATCCGGCGAGCTTTCTTTGTGGCAAATTAAATGTCTTTTGATACCGAAGAAGCTGAAAATTGTTGACCTTGACATTGATCGTCTGCTCTTTCTTAATTGAAGGGTGTTACAAGTTATACATAGCGTGTAAATACGTTGCAAATAATAGAAAGGTAAGTCGAAGAGTTCTTTAATATTAATGCTTAAAATATATTTAAACCAAAAATTCCCTTATTAATTCCCATTACTATCAGTTTTATTTCAATTTCGCATTGAATAATAGTCTGCTTTACCTAAATACGCCTCCGGTTGAAGGTGTTAAACCACATACGACTGTGCGTCGACTTGCTGCATGTCAACCAGCTTTTGTGTAAAATGTCCCTACGAAAATATTTAAGAAACATACCTAACCACTATTAATATGTACCACAACACATCCGCTAATTAAAACTAGGCGCATTCAACATGTCTGAAAATTCGCCAACTTTATATTTCAGACTGGTTGTATTGTTTGACTTAATTCACTTCGTTATCTGCGCTATTATATAAGACACCTTTTTTACTTAATCATTATTAGTACTATTATTTTACTGTTATTGTGTCTATTACTTATATTATATCTCACGCTATTTGTGCCCTTTTTTTTGCAGACTTTCCTTGAAAAGATAGACTGATGCAATCGTGCGTATATCTGTCTCTGACGTATGCCATCTCCCCACCCCCATACATTTTAACTACCAAACAGAGTACGATAAAATTTCGCAGGGGCAAGCAAATATTCTATACTTATAAAACTATCTAAATTTCTCAGCACACGAGTGTATGTGTGTCTATCAATCCGCATATTTAATTTGTGGCAATGTAACGTGCTGTAACTATCAGCACATGATTATATTCACTAACTTGAATTATCACTGTGTGGTAAATATGCACTTTTTCTGTACGCATTGTTAGTAACAATCGTTCAATTATATAACCACATATATTTAAAATATTTTCAGATCACACTAATTACAAAATAAATCAATTTGCCATCCATCATTGTTGTGATACTCAAATGCATCTGTTCACTAGATACATGCTCACAACAAACAATTTACGGTAAAGCCTGGCGGTGTCGTCATGTCTTGCCAACTTCTATTCATTGCGTTACACTACTCTTGTTTTAATGGCCTTGTATACCGTTTAGCCAGAACGCGACTTGGCATTATCCAGTTTTACATCCTAAAAATGATGTCGCAATATATTTCGAGCCTAATCTGTAACAACTACTTTTGAAACAAAGGGGCCTTTTAAGACTTCTATTCAGCAATACGTTTAGTTGCAATAAAGGTTAGAATACCAACATAATATACCTTGTGACTGAACTGCGTTTACGCTTGGATGATTGCCATGCTCAAGAATGGTCATCATACAGTAAAGTAACTGTATTTTCTCGTAGACATCAATGACAACTTGGTTTATAATAAGATATTTACACCACTTTCCTAGTGAACCATGAATTTCTACATCAAAAAACGAAACCTGGTCACACATGATCACCATGATCGTTCTCAGTGTATGATCACTACACTGTAAATCGGAAATCATTCAGAAAAATACGGTATAATCAAAATTGATCGTTTGATTCCTTTGTCATTAGCCTACTTTCCGAAGGAAAGACAAGCTTATAAGACTACTTTCCTCTCTGTATGTCTGCGTGTCTTCCTAAAAACGTTTAAACCTATGAACTGAATTTCACCAAACTCGGTACATATATAGTAATTTATAAAGACATCTGACTTTTATAGTGTTCTAAAACACCGTGTTCTAATTTTCAAAATGGCAGTTATTTTAATATACAACATGTATCTAAAACATAACTATAAATTTTGATAGGTTATTACTGAGGTATAAATAGAAAGATTGATTTCAGTAAAACCATGATCCAGGTCTAATAGCAAGAGCGGTAGATGCGTCCAAAGTTTGAGAAAAAAATTATCATTTATTGTTATATTTAGGAAACTGCTTGCGGGACAGGAACAAAGTAATGGTTACTAATTATATAAACCGTAATGATTAATAAAGTTAATTTCGTGTACATGAAGCCCATCCCCACCATGTTGAAAGGGGATATTGCCACACTTATTTCTGGTAAAAAAAAAATGTATGTGCAAGAAAAATTCCCTATTTTTTACTAGCGATTATGAAATGCCGGCACAATGAGCAACATAAATGTATTTTGCAATAATTGTCTAACTCTCGCCTTTTTCGTGTAAAAATGACATGTTAGATTCCACAGAGAAGTGCTACTGCCTGCCAGGTAGGCAACCAGTAATGGTTGTCTGCGCGCCGCGCCGTAGTGGCTTGTGGACATTACATACAGGTTAATGTGCCGGAACTGAATCGTAACTGGTTTCATATAATGGGGTTTCTAAGAGGAGCGGAATATTGACGTGCGTCATGGTCCCCCCCCCGGCCCCCCAACTCTCATTATCAGTACTGCAGTTCCCCTCCCTAACAGAGGAGAGGACAGTAGAACAAAAACCCTCACTTCACTGCACGTTGTATGCATTCTACTTCAAGACGACATGGCGAAGTATACGAACTCAGAAATGACAGATATGGTTCTACTTTATGGTGAAGTTTGTCACAGAGCGGGAGCACCCGCAGGAAACCCAACTACTCCATGATAGTGACGTTCTACTCCCTTTCCTTCCATACCACTCATTTGAACACAAATAAGTCTTACCAAAATCTTTCAATCAGCAGAGTTTCAATTTCAGAGTACAAATACATAACGCAGTCGCGAAATATTGCGAAAAGGTCAAGCATCCCCTGATATAGATTGGAATATCAAGTTTTTAACCCCCCAAATTGTGAGAAATTATCAATGGACAGTTCGTTTTATTTCGTTTATATGTGGGCTTATTCTTGTACTCTTTTTTTTCATATAGAATGCCCAATATAAAAATCACAAGGATGATAAAAGATTACAAAGAGCCAAAAATAGACTTTAAAAGTCTTTACATTGAAAATGTTTATAATGAATAAATTATATAAAGTTACATTAATTATAGGCACGCAGATAATAACAAACTTAGCCCCAAATATTGTAACGTTTAAACATTTACTGATTATAAAACACACTTGTCTTCAAATATTTTGCCTATAAATACCCCATAATGAAGCCCATATAAATCATGGCAGGATATGCCTTCTGCCAAGTAAATATCTTATCATGTTGAGGTCCCTATGCTTTACGTCTTCTTAAGACAGAATACAAGTCCTTTTATAGTAAAAAAAAAATACGTTGACCAGTATTGAGGAACATCCCAGATGGTTTTCGAAGTGGTTCAAGTCCAATAAATTGAAATCTTTATTATGTATATCGTAGCGTCAGACGGTTGCTAGACGCTCGCCAAACATGTTGGAAGGAGTTGGGCATCGTTGGTGGGAGGGGGTGAGGGGTAGCCTCAAGCCTCGCACCTTCAGTCTTCGATCGCCTGCCAAGTCGCGCACTCGCGTCAGCTGCGACTCCTCGCTGACGTCAAATGGGTCATCCGCTAGGTAAGCCTCAGCTCACTCGTCAATAACCCCATGTAAGACGTATAATTTGCGGCGTAGAATAATTAAATATGATGTACGGTGTTTCAGCACCGTCACCAGTTAAAGTTAATGCACGAGCTGTTGTACAATTATACCGTGAGAGGTTTCCAGTGCGGCGGCAACCTCATCATGAGACCTTCTCGACTGTTACTCAGCGACTGCGTAAAACAGACGCGTTTAAATCACGAGGTGGGTTTGCTCACCCGAGGAATGTCCGTACACCAAATTTGGAAGAAGTACTAAATGTTGTGGAGGAAAACCTGTCAACAAGCACCCGCGCCATTGCGTACGAAATGGGTGTGTCCCATTCTACTCTATGGTGTTTTAAGCACGAGCAGTTGCTGCGTGCCCACCATGTGCGAAAGGTGCAAGCATGGGACCAGCAGATTGCACTTCTCGACGTGAGTTTTTGCAGTGGTTTCTGCTACAGTGCACAGTAATTCCTCATTTTACTTCCATTGTATTGTTCACTGATGAAGTGACATTCATGAGAGACGGTTATTTTAAAAGCAGGATCAGTCACGTGTGGGACGACACCAATCCTCGTGCAACCGCCATCACAGCCAACTAGCACAGATTTTCTGTGAACCTCTGGGCCGGCATTGTGGGTGATCATATCATTGGGCCGTACTTGATGTCGGAACAATTGACTGAGCACATGTACTGCCAATTCCTACCATTTACATTGCCAGATTCCCTCGAGTATGTGCCGCTCACAGTCCGGAAACGTATGTGGTCTTAACACGAGGGTGCCCCTCCACATTCCACAAGAGCTGCACGTGATCACCTCAACATGGAATTTCCAGCACAGTGGATTGGAAGAGGTGGGCCTGTTGCGTGGTCATCGTGCTCNTTTCTGTGAACCTCTGGGCCGGCATTGTGGGTGATCATATCATTGGGCCGTACTTGATGTCGGAACAATTGACTGAGCACATGTACTGCCAATTCCTACCATTTACATTGCCAGATTCCCTCGAGTATGTGCCGCTCACAGTCCGGAAACGTATGTGGTCTTAACACGAGGGTGCCCCTCCACATTCCACAAGAGCTACACGTGATCACCTCAACATGGAATTTCCAGCACAGTGGATTGGAAGAGGTGGGCCTGTTGCGTGGTCATCGTGCTCNCACGTGATCACCTCAACATGGAATTTCCAGCACAGTGGATTGGAAGAGGTGGGCCTGTTGCGTGGTCATCGTGCTCTTCTGACTAATCCGCTAAACTTTTTCCTATGGGGGTTCATCAAGGCGATGGTGCACTACCAACCCATTGAGTTAGAGGAAGATCTGTTTGCCAGGGTTATCGCTGCCTGTGACAAGGTTCAAGATACACTGGCTGTTTTCGAAAGCGTATGCTAGTCTTTAATACGCCGAATGAATTGTTGCAATGAGGTTCACAGCCGTCATTTTGAACACTTGTTGTAAAGTTCATTATGATGGTACAACATTAAACTAGTAGTGCAAGAATTTCAAATTCTTTTCTGATTTCTTTGCTCGCTAACAGTGAAAAAACCCCCACTGAACTCTTGTGCAGCGCACTAATGTAAGACCACACACACAGTTGCGGGAAACACATTCTACTATGGTATGTTGCGCAGACGGCTATTACTGGTTGCCTACCTGGCAGGCAGTAGCTCTTTGTGAAATCAAACATTTCATATTTGCTCGGAAAGGACGAGAGTTTGACAATTTTTGTGAGGCACTTGCATGTTGCTAATTTTGCCGGTATTTGAAAATCCCTAGTCAAGAATAGGGAATTTTCCCTGTAACATACTTTTTTTTTTTGCATAAATGAGGTTGCAACACCCCCTTTCAACATGATGGGGGCGTGTTACATGTACATGACATTCCCTTTATTAATGATTATGGTTTAAATAATTAGTAAACATTACTTTATTTCTATCCCACAAGCAGTTCCCTAAATATGACAATAAATGATTATTTTCTCGAACTTTGGAAGCGTCTTCCAATCTTGCTATTTGACCTGGACTATGGGTTGCCTATCTCAATATTTATATTTCCATCTCAGGAATAACCTATCAAAATGTGTCGTTATGTTTTAGATACACGTTGTATAGTGTGCCATTTCATATTTCAAGAACCATTAAACAATTTAAACAAAATTTCTACTTTTGACAGCTTTTCTTTAAACAGTTAATTTAGAGGAGGATAGTGGTAATGGTCTGTGTCATTTTGTAAGATAGCAATACATGAAAAATTAAGGCTTTTGCATCATATCTCGAAAAATGTTCTATATATTCCCACCAAATTTCTTATGAAATTAATACTATAGTTGGCAATATTACAATGTAATACGTGAATGGATAATGCACTTGTTTTCAACCTAGTGGCCATATAAACGAGAAATAATACGGTACATCATGTAACTGATATGTTTTGAGTGGGTCACACACTTATTTCAAAAATGGAGGCCATTAAATACTTTTAATTACCTACTATGCTGTGTCTAGTAAATAATGTAACCTATTTCAACCTAACTTTGTATTCTAGCCGGTAGCTATTACAATGGTAGGGCCATGTGACATATGTGACTTAAATGTATTACAAGTTACTTGTTTTCAATATGGCAGACATAACATTATTTTAGTTTAAACTGGTATTCATACCATACCGTTTAACCAATTTTGACCAAATTTGGTATGCTGAAAGTATTAATTACAGGCATTAAATAAGCGAATATATAACATATTTTGTACTCAGTTTTTTAGGACAGTGCCACATGATAAAGTAAAGGGAAATAATGAACAGATTTCTACCAAATTTGGCAAACAAAAATAAATATGGTACACTATGCAAACGAATGTGTTTTAGAGAATCAGACATGTATTTTAAAAATGGTGGCCAAACAAACATTTTTGGTTACTCTGTTATATCCACAAAACCATGTAACAAATTTCACCTATATGCTGGCAGATATCTAACACAGTGGTATGCCATGTTAAAATACGTAATTTAAATTATAAAGCTTTTTTTTGGCAATATGGTGGCCATATAAAAATATCTTAAGTTTAATTTGGTGTGTATACATACCAAACGGTTTGATCAAATTCGACCAAATTTAGTATGCTGAATGTATAAACGACAAGTATCAAAAATACTGATTTATAGCCATTTCTCTTTAACATTTTGTAATATAGTGGCACACGAAAAATAAAGTTTTTGAGCCATATCTCGGTAAATCAACCGATTCCTACTAAATTTGGCGATCAACAAATACTACAATGTGCCAGGTAAACTGATGGTTTAGATTGTTCAGACACTTATTTTCAAAATGGAGATCATATAAACATTTTTTATACTATGCTATGTCTACGAAACCACGAATCCAAGTTCAACCCAAATTTGTATAGGTAGTAGTTTATATTACATATACTGGTAGTAGTTTATATTACAAATATCAAATATTTCTACATAGTGTCTTTTTTTAGACCATTTGGTAAGATAGTGCTACTTTTATATCACATTTAGGGAAACAATCAAGCAATTGCCACCAAATTTGGATAACAAGTATTACTATGGAAGGCCATGTAAACTAAGGCGTTTTAAGTTTATCATACTTATCTACATAATGAAGGCAATATAAATATTGTATTTTAACTTGCGTGTTCATTTTATCTCAGTCTTAGAGTATGGTCTATTTCATCAAGTTTGCTCGCATACATACTTTAGTGGAAACGCATTGAGGAACCTCTAGTAAACATTGTCCAATCCAAACTGGTTTCAGAACACTAACTGTTCATGTGTGAGGGCACTCTAATCGTAAGTGGACGAGTACCACTCCCCTGCACCGATCACAGCCATCAGACCCAGTGTCTTATCGCCGGTCGTCTGACAACACGACGAGTGCAGTTGGTTGTGCGATTCCATTGCGTGTGCATCACAGAGTGTGCCTACAATGCTTGGAAGACGATCGCGAGCACCAACTGGACAGTTGAGTGACTTTGAGCGTGGCTGTATAGCGGGGCTCCGAGAGGGTGGCTGCACGTTACGCAGAAGTGCCACTCACTTGGGGCGTGGCGTGACAGTGATCGGTCCATGGGTGGTGGAGAAGATGGGTGGCGGAGGGTTCCCACGGCCACCTAGCCTCGCCAGTACCACCTCGCTGCACTCATGAACACCTGAACAGAAGGATCATTCAGACAGCCCTGACTGGCAGAAGAGCAACTCCACGTGCAAGCAGAGCCATTGTGGCACCCCATGTGTGTGCATGAATGATAAACCATCGATTGTTGGAGGTTCTCGTGTACCTCTGACACCTGCTCACCGTCGTGGACGTCTCCGGTGGTGTCGGGAGACAGTGTGCTGGAGAGGCGAATGGAGAGCAGTGGTGTTCAGTGATGAGAATCGTTTCTGCCTTGGACCAAGCGATGGCCGTGTTCACATTCGTAAACTTGCGAGCGAGCGGAACAATCCGTCGTGCATTCGTACACGCCATGCCGNCCCGATAGCCTCTGGTATTCGTTCAGGGGAACATGCGAGTCGCACACCCGTGACGTTGTCAATCCATATATCGACACACTGCAGGAGCCAATATTCCAGCACGATAGCCCACCATGTCGCTAGGGCAACACTGCACGGTGCACGCATGCTACCCTCGCCTGCTGGATCTCCATGCTTCAGCCCCATCGTGAATACGTGTAACATGATAGGACGGCGCCTGACATCCATCCCAGCCCCGGCTACGATCATCTCCCAGCTACGCCAAGAAGTACAGCGAGTGTGGGTTACCGTACCCCAGAGAGACAGTCAGCATTTGCACGGCAGGTTACATGCCAGAACTGCTGCATGCATGGCCGTTCGGGGTGGTTACACTCACTGTTAAGGTGTCTGTTGTATGTGTTGCATTTAGTGTTCTGGATCTCCCATGAATTTGATTTTTTTATCATTCCCCCATACCGCCTTCTTTTTGTGTACCAACTTTGGGGAAGATATGTGTATTCGTACGAGGGAGTGATTACATGCATTTACACTAGTGTACGTAGAGTGTACGTAGTTATATTGGAAATTTCTTGTTTTTAATGTAATGAGCAAGCAAAAGTAATTCTAAGAACATAACGGTTTTAAATACGGGCTCAGAAATAAATATACTTGTTTTTATTGTAGTGTAAGAAATATTTATAATTTTAAATATTTATTTTTCTAAATTGTTTATCAGTTTACGTTTTATTGCACCGATTTAGGATGAACTTATCATGGTTAAGTTTCAGGTTAGTAAACCATTCAATTATCGTAGAACTAGCTAAAGTTTGAGTGACTGTAAATTTTAATATCCCAAAGAGACACCTGCATGTTTTTTATAACCACGAAACATGTCAATATTTCTGTTTGTATTTTAATTGTAAGTATGATTATAAAACTTAATATTGTAATGCCATATTGATATCTATAGTCTCTAAACGTCAGGAAACGTTGATTTGTACAAATAATTCAGTGGTAGATAAAGCAATGAAATATTTTAATTGTATCAACAAGAAAGAAGAGAAAACAAAACAAAAAGTAGACAAAATAGTTTCAAAACTCCGTTCCACAGGATTAAAAGCTCAGATAGCATCAAACGTTTGATTAGTTTCCCAATAACTTGGAACCATTAATATCACGACAGTGGTCAAGGCTGATTCACATGGGACTCGTTATTCTAACATTGCGTTAACTGGTTTTTTTTTTTTTTTTTTTTTTTTTTTTTTTTTTTTTTTTNCTAGCTTTGTCCACATTGGAGTTAATATAGGCTCGTCTGGCAAGTTAAAATGCAGAGCTACCATATGATATGTTCTATCTGAGGTATGGAAAACGCTCATATAAGTAGAGGGATTATGGGGATTTCGGCACATCGGGACCAGAGCGTCGGAGCTGTTCGTGCTCTGTCATTCCGGTTGGCCGGCAACAATATTGGATCCAGGTCACCTTGCCCTGACCTTAGCTTTGGTGATTTTTGACCTTGAAAACCCAGAAAATCCAAAAAAAAAATTAAAACATCTTAAAAATTCTAAAAAAGTAAAAAAAAAATCCTTAAAAAAATACAAAATATATATTAAAATATTAAAAAATTATTTTAAAATTATTTTAAAATTACAAAAAAAATGTATTTAAAACAGTTTTCTGGAGGTTATCCAAACCCCCCTCCACCCATACTCATTCCACCATCTTTGTAGGTGTCGCAGCCACCATCTGCATATTTTTATAAATATTTCTACGCCCACGTACACAATAATCAATTAATGTTAAACCGTCTGGGAGGAAAAATTATAACAGAATATTCGATACGCTCACATCATCAAATACGAGTGCAAACCTCCTTTTAAGAATAAAATATTTGACCCTTTTTGCGACCCTTGTTGTTGACGTGGAAACTTTGGGGGGTTCCCAACTTTTTTCGCCTCCTACTGTCTCTGGGGAAAGTAGAATACCGCCGCTAGGTATTCATTGTTGGTTTTGTAGCAAGAAGGGGTGTAAATGTAATCCGGCGAAGAAGACTTTCCTTGTGAGGACTGTGGCAAGGAATATCCTAGGGCAGACAAGTTGAGTTCGCTTCTAGGCCGGAGAAAGAAAATTATATTTTAATTAATGTTTCATTACCTTTTTTCACATTGAAGTATTACTACAGAAGCCTTCAGCATGTAAGCAATGCTTAATCCATTTAGATTATGTGAACCCAATTGTGTACATTACGCACGTTTAGGCAAATGTTGGTCTGTAATTATTAATTATGTAACATGTGGGTAAATGATTCGCAAACAGTCTTACTTGTCTAGGTCATAATTGGTTGATATTACTGAAGCCGAACATATAGCCTACAGTGACAACAAAAGAAGTGTTGTGTCGACTTGAGTACAGAATGCATCATTAATTAATATGTTTGCAACACCTGAAACTATAAAATTAAGTGGGTTTGAGAGGGTCAACATTACCATTAAAAATTAGTATTATCATTATTTTAAAAAAATTAGGAAATAATTCACAGAAAATATGTTTGGAGAGTGAATGAAGAGATTTGGGTGGCTCTTAACATCGAGGTCTTGCGAGCCTACGAGGGCGAAGCGAGGTGAGTATGGATCAGCGCCGGAACACAAGGCGGTGGGAAATGGGAGATCCCCAAGAAAACCCGCCAACAGGCATCATCGTCCGGCACGGAAATCCGGGAGCGACGCCAGAAAATATGACTGTTTATTCACTTAGATAACAATTTCCCCTCATTAAGAATTAGGAAGTTATTAAAAAAACAATTTTTTTTGAAATTCTTCTTTGATCACATACAAAATTCAGTAAAAAAATTTATATTACAAAAAATTACAAAAGGAAAGAAAGAAATAAAACACTTAAATACATTTCCATACACTATTTATTTACTTTACAGTTAATACAGAACGCAAAATATAAGCATAGTTGATCTTACTTTTTCGAAATTGTAACTATTCCATATATAGTTTTTGTCTCTCGTTAACTGAAAAAATTTACACATTGCACTATTTTAGTAGACTGTCACATGCAAGGCTAAGCAGTTCGCGAATGATGGTAAGCATTAGTTTCTTGCGAAAGGCAGCACCAGTCTAAGGTTCATGGCGATGTCCGTCGTCTCGGCCACTCACACCCCCAGTCCCCAGTTGGTCGTCCACCATATCGTCGCCGCACTGCAGATCTTGCTCCTCCTTAACAGTTGGCTCCTCGACTTCCGCCTCGCCAAATACAGGACCACTGTCAACAGCGGGTGTGACTGTGGTGGATCCAGCATCCACAGCTCTAGAAATACACAATGCTGGACGTCGGCAGCGACGACGAGTGGGTGCAGGTTCGTTTCCCGAGATGGAGGCAGAAACATCCGTGGTGGGTACCGTCACGAGTGCCTGGCGTCAACCATGCACTCGGAGGCGTCTGGACGTCTGACTGGTAGCATCTTGGACCTGGGGAGATTCGTACCCCGCTTGTGGCAGCTCCACGGTACAGTCTGGTAGCGTGGATGATAGCAGGCGTCTGGGCCGAGGCGATGATTTGATCGAGGGTGCAGGGCAGCTGCGTCTGCGGCGTCATGTGGAACACGACGCAGACTGATGGTCCCGGACATTTCACTTGAATCTGCGATGGTTCGTAGACCACTGGATAATGTGCGAATCGCCAATGCTGGGCCCCTCCATAGCAGGTCTCGGTAGGTGCGCAGATATCCATCTTCTGCAATGAAGCTATATTCAATGCCGCCATAGTCAGGCTTGGCATTTACATAAATCTTCGTAGGAAGAATGGAGTAATGGTGACGATCAGACCTCTAGGTGGCGACTAAATGAGCCCACCGATTTTTCTCATCTTATATACTGTCGGTGCCTATCAGGTGTGAAACCATATGAAAAACTAAACTATCTTATATTTCAGGTGACTTCATGTCTATTGGTAACTCATAGATAAACAGTCCAAGGACGAGGAACGCCATTTGCGCAGCAGCTGTGCATTCCTCCACACAAGTGTCCAGTCAGTTTCTGACCTGTCATAGACATGCCGCTACTAGTCGTCGTAAAGTTTCGCCAGCTTGCACAGCGAAGGACAGCCATACTCGAACTGCACATCGATGATTTCCAATTCGTTTTTGCACAAGTCGCTCAGCCATTTCTTCTGCTCGGGCCCTGCCACGTAAACCGGTCCTTGCGGATACTGCATCAGCAAGTCGCGCAGCACGTTTCCTACTTGCTGGTATGGAATCTTGCCTTCATCCCACTCCAGTCTGTGATATATACTGAGGGACAATAGTCATGGGATACCTCCTAATATCGTGTCGGACCTCCTTTTGCCCGACAAAGTGCAGCAACTCGACGTGGCATGGACTCAACAAGTCGTTGGAAGTCCCCGGCAGAAATATTGAGCCAGAACCATGCTGCCTCTATAGACGTCCATAATTGCGAAAGTGTTGCCGATGCAGTAGTTTGTGCATGAAATGACTTCTCGATTATGTCCCATACATGTTCGATGGAATTCATGTCGGGCGATCTTGGTGGCCAAATCATTCGTTGGAATTGTCCAGAATGTTTCTTTCTTGACGTAGTTCAGTAGCTTCGCGCATTCGCGGGTGCTCTGAGTCATGCGGGAAACGAACCATTCTATGTTGGTCAGGGTTACAGCGATGGGTTGCGGGTTTTCTCCAGCTCTCAACAATGCATCGAGATGCGAGGTGGCTAGCATTGTCACCAGTTCTTGCTTGGCTCGTATTATTATCTTCCTATAATCTTCGACGAAACCCAGCAACATCGATAGCGGCACACTCACCTCAAACTTGTCTTCTGCGAAGATGGGAACTTTATATCAATCTTTAATTCCCAGACTTGCCATTTTTACCATGTTGAGATTGTTTGACACGAGCGAGAGGTAGTGAGAGAGTTTTCGTCAATAGTAACATTGTTCAGTTTGTACATTACTCTCTCGAAAAGGTGGATTGTCCTGTTGTGAACGAACACGGTGGTGGTGGGGAGGGTCCTGTGGTCTTTCGTGAGCATACCTCGGATGTGCAGGAATGATTCCGAAGGCAGGGTGTAAATATATTGATGCTGTATCGGGATCCGAACCTCATGCCCGAGGGCATAGGGGCCTGTCAGATACGGCTGGTAGCGATGCAGCTTAAACTTTTCGATTCTGTCGTCGAATTCTGCCCACTGGGTCACATTCAATATGTTGTCGTCTTCCATACCTGTTCACTTTAAACCCTAGGCTACACAGAAACTCCTCATTGACACGTGTTATTACACCGGTGTCTCGAGCTCTACTGGTCACCAGTTTTGTGCTGTGCTCGACTTTATGCACAGTATGCCTAGAAAAAATCAATCCCATCGTTTTAAGTGCAAACACAAAGAGATTTTTTCATTTATAAAATGTCTCTGCTTATCGTCCTGATCGACGATCCTCACGACCACTTCGTGCACACTCTTCGCGATCACAGGAACATAAATTATGCTTTTCGGAACTTCGACCAGTTTATAACCTGGTGGGGTAATTGGAGTGAACTCGTGCAGCATATTGCTGGTTTTACCCTTGATGTAGCAGCTGCTCACCAAATTACAGTTTATGCATATCACGTTCACCGGAAATATGTTCACCGGTCACGAGGATTCGTACATTTTACGCGCTTAGTTTATTCGCATCTCGAACCCCAGCATTGGTCCGATGGTATCCGTTCGGTGAAATCGATATTGGCACTGCAAAATATTTCTACCTTCAGCGTGTTTGGGTTACCGGGAAATTCGAAAGTCACGTCCGATGGCACGGCATTCTTGGTGGAATTGGCGATGTCCTTCAGTTCGTATGTGCCAGTGGGAATGCTGATTTCCTTCATGTCTCCTACCACTATGTACTGGAATGCTGAATTCACACTTTCTTCAATGTTGCAAATGGAGTTGTAAGTTTGACAATCTGTAAGTCCGACGACCCACTCCCCTTCCAGCTCCAAGGATGGGTAAAACGTCGCCCTCAGCTCGGATGTACACTGGAGAGCCAAAAAAAACTGGTATAGGCGTGCGTATGCAAATAACAAAGGTATGTAACCAATCAGAGTAACGCGATGCTGTCGGCAGCGCATATATAAGACAACAAGCGTCTGGCAAAGTTTATAGATCGGTTACTACTGCTACAATGGCAGGTTATCAAGATTTAAATGAGTTTGAACATGGTGTTATAGTCGACGCACGATAGATGGGACATAGCATCTCCGAGGTAGCGATAAAATTTGGATTTTCGCGTACGACGCTTTCGGAGCCGAAGGCCCACTCGTGTACCGTTGTTGACTGCACGACACAAAGCTTTACGCCTCGCCTGGGCCCACCAACACCGCTATTGGACTGTTGATAACTGGAAACACGTTGCCTGGTCTGACGAGTCTCGTTTCCAATTGTATCGGACGGATGGACGTGTACGGGTATGGAGACATCCTCATGAATCCATGGACCCTACATGTCAACAGGGGACTGTTCAAGCTGGTGGAGGCTCTGTCATGGCATGGGGCGTGTGCAGTTGGCGTTAAATGGGACCCCTGATACATCTAGATACGACTCTGACACGTGACAGATAAGTAAGCATCCTGTCCGATCACCTGCACCCATTCATGTCCATTGTGTATTCCGACGGACGTGGACAATTCCAGCAAAACAATGCGACACCCCACATGTCGAGAGTTGCTACCGACTGGCTCCAGGAACACTCTTCTAACTTTAGACACTTCCATTGGCCACCTAAATCACCAGACATGAACATTATTGAGCATATCTGGGATGCCTTGCAACGTGCTGTTCACAAGAGATCTCCACCGCCTTGCACTCCTATGGATTTTTGGACTACTCTGCAGGATTCATGGTGTGAATTGCCTCCTGCATACCTTCACACATTAGTCGAGTTAATGCCACGTCGTCTTGCGGCACTCTTGCGGCACTTCTGCGTGCTCGCGGGGGCCTTACACGATATTAGGCAGGTGTACCGGTTTTTTTGGCTCTTCAGTGTATCTCGGTACAGGAGAATCAGTAAGACGGGCAAATGTTTCGCCGAGATTAGCAAAGTAGTAATTGAAGTAGTACAATGCGTAAAACGTATTCCTTACAAGTTCCTTGATTTGGACAATGTCTTGAAAAAATATTTCTGACGCGATTAACTGTTTCAGTACTACAGAGCAATCATTGATATTCCTACGCGGTGGAGGGGGGCCAATGATGGAGAAAATTAAGAAGTATTGTCCATTGAAGATGATGATCTAACTTTATTGAGTGTTTGTTAACTAAATTATTGACACTCTACCATGTCTGAAAGTACTTAAGTGACATGGCAGTATCAAACAGAAACCATGAGACGATGTTGAAAGGAATAAAAAAATTAGTAAGCGAAATAAAACAAGATTATAACAGCTTTGTTACAAAACCGAGAGACAATGATTAATGGATTAAAGTAATGTCAAATGTCTCCACTCTAGTCGTTTCCCTTGCCATCCCTTTTGGGCGTGCGAAGTTCAGTGCTCCAATAGCATCTCCAGTAACTGGAGAAGAGCACGCAAATGTTGCGGGCGGAGGCTTTTGTCTTCGTGTTGTTCGTCTGACCCTTGTAGGGCGCATGCTGATATTGCTGGTAACCGGAGAAGAGCACGCACGAAGATACAGACAAGTTTCCCACGAAAGATTGACGTGTGCTCCGGTAAGCTCCGGTGAGCCTGTCTGAGCTCGTGCCACTTCCCGTCCTTGAATATTGAATGTCTGGGATTATCACTGTAAGAATGTTCTGGTCATCGCCCTCGCCCCCATCGGACGCTACTCGGGGTGCGGTGCACTGAAAGAAATCAGCAGAGAGAATTTAAGAGAACGGTTCTAATATGGCGTTTTACGGTACCGACCACTAAGCTTTAGTACCAGCAAGAGAATGTTCTGTAGTATTTTAAAATCCAAATTGTTAGCAGAACAATCTAAATATTGTTAAAATATACTCTGTTTTGGGAACTTCCTTTTCTGTAGAAGTAACAGTGTTTTCTGTAGTAGGAACTATACAGAAAGTTGTGAACACAATCTTACAGTATTGTTACGATAACAGAACATGATATTGTACACCCAACAGTGCTGTTTGTTGACTGCAACAGAACTTTCTGTAGAAATCACCTCTTTTTCTTTCAAAAGTTTACAGAAACAGTATGATAGATACTAAAGTGTCGTGGACCGTTGGAGGTACCCTCCGATTCTGTTAAGATTGCAGAGCTAATATTGTAGAGTTAACGAACAAGTATGGTAATTGCAGCAGTGTTGCGGACTGTTAAAGACACACGCTGATTCTTTTAAAGACGATAGAACTAGTATAATTGACAACACAGAATATAAATAAGAAAATGTTGCTATTGTGAAGTAATATTTATTTAGTGGAGGCTGTTGACAATCTGTGAGGGTACTGTGCGCCTTCTAAAGTGTTGGCATACACCGCCATGTTAGGCGTTAAATGTAATAATTGCAACAAGAGAGCTGGAATGTCCTATTGGTTTTTAAAAGACGTATGTCACATACACAAACAGAACATAAAGATTAAATAACTAACCCCATACTTTAATTGGAACTACAAATTACCTGACGTGAAAGGAAAACTTGTTTACACAAACGTTACACGCAAAAACATTTTTACATCAGATGGCATCCAATGTTGTGTAATATAAATACGTGTAATATAAAGGAAAGATTATTTTATTTAATAAATAAGCTAACTCAAATGTGAATTCGTATCGTTGAGATTCGTCTGCAGACAAGTTACCCGTGCTTTTAAAAAATAAACAATGTAAAACAAACGCATCTAAAACCTGAATCTCATATCGTACATACTAGCCGAGCGGTCTAAGGCGTCCGTCTATCAATACAAGGTCCGGCAGTTAAAGGCTTCCTGCTTCCACGAGGAATTTTTCAAGTTCTGAAAAATAAGTACAGATAGCAGCGCATCCTATGAGCCGACGAGGTAGACAACACAAGATGGTTAGGGCTGCCATGCCGCTTAGTAAAGGCAACAGAACAGATAGTTAGGATAACCATTATTACACTTTTTCTGGGGTCACCATGCTGCTCAGTTGAGGCAACAGAACAGATAGTTAGCACTACCATATGTTAATGTTGGGTGCACAATCAGCTCTGTAGCGGCATTAGAACAGCATTGTAGAGAATACCCTACTGGATTAAATACAGAACTCTACTCGTTTGTAATCGCAACATTCAATTCTGTAGAAAGTAATGACGTCACTGATTTGTGACGTACTGTTGTGTTATGTTGGCATTGCCATATACCTTTAACAATATTCGTAGGGTAGCCACAACCAAACAGACTGTTGTCCCTGTTTTAAAAGTATTGGAGGGTCATGGCTGCAGTATCATGGTTCCTACAACAATGTTTTTCTTTCAGTGAGAACCTTCTTGATCGGGCCAGCATTCTTATATAAGCGCGGCGGGACTCCGAGTTGGCAGTGTGGAGTCTTGAGCCTTGTTCGGCCTTAACAGCCAGGTGTGCGTTGCCAGCAAAGATACGAGTAGCGGCGAGAGTTACCAGCGGGAGTGAAGTCTGCGGACTGCGAGCATCGGTACAGTGAAGAGTGAGACTGACGGGTGGGACTACTGAACTGGATGCGCGAGTGTAAGACATTTGGCGATAGTTGGATTAGTATGAGTAAATAAAAAGTTGGAATAAAGCGACTGTAACCAATATAAAGAGAGTAATAAAGACTTTAATTAGCACTGATATTGACATTAAATTTCGAGCTCACTGATAATAACAAGTCTTAATAGTAGAGACTGTTAGTTTAATGTTGTAAGTAATAGCCGTGTGTATTTGAACAGCATTATAACAATTTTTTTAAAAAAATTAATTTTTTTATTATTAAGATTTCCATCCCTTAAGAGCTCAGCTAGGCCCCTGGCGTCTTGTAACAGTAACATTGTACTAAATACAAGACTGTAACTGCTTTGTTGCATCTTTGTATGTTACAAACCTCAGCTTATCCGTTTCCTGTTGTTCCAAAACTAGCCTTATACATTGGTTAGTTCCAAAAGTTGCCTTGTACGAATTAAAACCAGAAATATTTTTTTATCCTGTGAAGTAACATTTGGTACATTAATGAATTTTGTTGAATTTGCCTTACTAGTTTAAGATATTTGGCTTTAAAGTGCATGCAAATCCTAGCCAGTTTTGTCCCTACAGTTTTTCCCCGCAAATCACAACAAGGGAAATCAACTTCAGGAACTACAGTCCACAAATTTTTCAGTTAGTTAACGAGACAGCGTAATTCAAAATCACGTGGCACTAGCCTGTTTCCAATTACTGTGAANTTAATGATGCTACTTCACTTTCTTTTATGCGTTTGCTAAATTAGTTAACGAGACAGCGTAATTCAAAATCACGTGGCACTAGCCTGTTTCCAATTACTGTGAACACCGATGCTAAATTATTGTAATTTTCGGCGTACATACCCGTTTTTGGCGTGGTTTTTTTACTTTGTTGGCTATCTTGCTTCTGTGAGAACAAAAGGGGCCAGAGTTGACTTCACAGGTACGAATGTTATTTTGTACGATATTCCGAGCCCGCTGTTTTTAAGGGCTTTGGCCACGATAAAAAGTTAGTCATTTTAAATATGTACCACACTATGTTTAACTTGCAGACATTATCTGTGAATACTGTTTTCTTAGATACATTTTTATAGCATAGTTTTTGCAAAATTATACGAGGAAGTCAAAATTTTACTGACTTCGTAATATGCAAATAAAATAAACCAAACTGATGGCAAGAAATTCAACAAGGGTAATTGAAAGATATTGTCCTAATTAATTTTAATGTATGTTTAGTGAAAGGTATTTTACAAATATTAAAGGGTTGCCACAAGTCAAAAATATGCAACAATTTCCTTGTTTTAGTAAATTTTTTTAAATCGCATAAATTTTTCCTTGTAAAATTTTGTAGATATCTTGAAATTTCTCTTGGCATCTTCTTTCAGTCTGAATTGACTCGTTTCTGTAGGTAAGTTAGTTTTCATTATGTGTACATTTCTAAACTAGTAAAATTGTGACTTTGGCAAGAATTTATGCGGAAACTATACGCTCAAAACAGATTTATTTTCAAGGGACAAGTAATTGCAGTTAATGACTAGAAGTTGAACAGTGGGGTCTCTATGGTACAAATAAATAACAAATGCTTTCGTGGCCAACGCTCTTAAATCAGGTTATACGCAAGAACCGAAGACGGGCGCAGGCTTCAAGACTACAAATAAGTTCTGATCGGGTTAAGATTCGCACTAAGGTAGGTTACTGTAATTTTAGTGTTCGGCCCACTTGTGTTTCACGAGGTACGGCATCCCAGGCCGGAGTCAACCCGATCCAGCAACACGTCGTGTTTTACAAATCTCTTCCGAAAGTGGAAGACAATTGACGCCATTAAGGATGCCGCGTACTGGAGGTGTTTGGCGTTTTGAGGCCGGGAAACGCGGGAGCGATAAGGGCGACAATGCCACGCGCAAGGCAGGCAGTGTTCTCGCTCGTGATTTGGGCGGCTCTTAACAACGAGGTCTTGACAGCCAATGAGGCTGAAGCGGGGTGAGTATGGAGCAGCACCGGAATGAAAGGGCGGGGAAAATTGGAGATCCCCGAGAAAACCCGCTGACCAGCGGTATCGTCCAGCACGATTCCCACATGTGAAAATTCAGGAGTGACC
>NQII01002690.1:175946-202301 GCA_002778355.1 Clitarchus hookeri
CGAACCCTGTTCACCACGGTGGTAGGCGAGCAGTCTAACCACTACACAGTGTTCTCGTCGTGCAGCGTGTACCTATGAAACTTTAACCGGTGACCATATATTTTATTGGTGGAAAATCTGACACAAAATTCAGTGCTGTTCCCTATATCAGTTTCGCGTGTTTCAGACCAGTATATTAAGAAACCCAGCAGTGAGAAAAATCCGTTTTTTGCTCTGTTGGAGAAGTCGGGAATGTTTTTTCTAATGTGCGTTATGATTTTTGTGTTTTATTCGTACCTCGTCTGAAGTGTATCCCTATTAGTGTATCGGAATAATGGGCACACGTCAAGTAGTTTTAAATAACGCCGATTTCGAACACACTGCAACGCAATTCAAGAGGCAGGTAAGCGGCGCACTGTTAATACCGCGAGGCGGATATTAAAATACTCATGTTTGAATTCTTTCTGCGTCTCCAACGAAAGGTTACTGACAGTTAGTATATTAAAAATTATTTATAAGCCTTTAGTTGTGATAAAAACATATGAGGAGTGTCGTTTCAAACAGGCCTATTTCCACCTTATCGACTTTTCCAACAACTACGAAAATCTAATTGTAAGCAGACCAGTAGATGTTCTTTTTTTCCCCCATATGTCCATATATTCTACATTGTTATATATTGTTAACGAGGATGTTTGTTAATTGTTGTATTACCTGAAGTAGACAAAAACAAAAATTTCGAAGTTTGCAAATAAGCCGTTTTGTTACGCGTCGCAGGAAATAAAGTTCGTTTGTCACGGACGCTATGGAAATAAGGCGTTTTTATGTTGACTGTGAAAATACGACTGTTTTAGGGTACATAAAATACACATATTAGTAGTTACACAACATGCTAACTTTACCAAGTAGTTAATAAAGAAGCGACAACTGACTTCTGAACAGAATACAACATAAACGTCTTAAATCCGTATTTATCCAATGTCTTCAACGCATTAATACGCCTCGTCTGTTTCAGGCTGAGCATTAGGGACTTCTTCTGTCGGCCCAGCAGTAATCATTTTACACCAAGCAGGTTCTTCGAGCTTATCCCAGTAATCACCAAATTGCTTGGAAAAAAATTGGTTTGCATCATTCTTTGTATTCATGTTTGGTGCTTGATGCACAATCGTAGATCATTTATGTCCATTTTAATTCTTTCTCCTTTTTTAAATAAAGTCTAGCATACCTCTTTATCCTCACATCTGTAATATTGGAAATATTTTACAGTGCACCTCCTAGGCTTGCCATTGCTTCCGCAGATTTTACATAATACAGGATGTCCGAAAAGTCTTTCCCTTATAACAAATTTTATTGACATCCGCAACATGTGAGATACAGGTGTGAAACCGGGGACAAAATGTTGGCAAACTAACCAGGTTTTTTGTTTCAACAGGACAACATATCAGTAAGTCTCCACGTGAGCACCCTTGGCAGCATGTAGCACATCTAGTCGATATTGAATTTCTGTCCATACATTTGCCAACATCACGGGAGGGATCGATGCAATGACTGTGGATATCCGTTGTTGCAGAGTTGCAAGATCTGATACAGGAGTTCTGTATACATTGTCCTTGACATAACCCCATTGAAAAAATCTAATGGGGTAATGTCAGGAGAACGTGGAGGCCAAGCAGTCGGGCCATCACAACCTATCCGTCGTCCAGGAAGAGTCGTATAAAGATAGGCACGAACCTCCAAACCCCAACGAGGCTGTGCACTGTCTTGTTGAAAAATGACATGTAAGTTATTCTCAAGCAACTGAGGAACAGCAAACAATTGCAACATTTCCATATACACTGGAGATGTAGGTGTCCGCAGCGAAAATAATGGTCCTATAATTTTGTCATGCAAAAGCGCGTACCAAACATTCACCTTTGGGCTGCCTCTGTAACACTCTGACACCTCACCAGGGGACTCGGAACCCCTAATACGCGCGTTATGCCAGTTCACTACATCACTGACAAAAAAGGTCGCCTCGTCAGAAAAAGCAACACGTTTGAGATAGCCATTATCGCCCTAATCACGTGATAACATTTAGACTGAAAAGTCGTACCGACGCGTGGCGTCTTTGGGCAACAAAGCCTGAACAATTTGCATTTTGTATGCACGAAACAATAAACGTTCGTGTAAGATATCATGAAGATAACTTTTTGGTATACGTAATTCACGTGATGCCCCACGCACTCATTTCTTGTGACTTCGCACAAAAAAACTGTCTCACTGCTTCCACCCTTTCAGCTGAGTTTTATGGTCGGCCAGTTCTCGGTAAGTCAGCAACAGATTCTGTGTTCTTGTACTTGTCATGCCACGATTTCATGCTCTTGACATCGGGTGGCGTCTTTCCATACGTTGCCTGAAACATCCTCTGCACCATTACTGGTGACCGGGTCTCGTAGTACCAGAGGACACACTCAGCTTTTTCCTGATGTGTGAACATGCCCTGTTTCCTGGACACTGCAACTGCTGCCCTACAGCCACGTTACTTTAACCTGCAACAAAAAAACTTGTCAAGTTTGCCAACATTTTGGCACTAGTTTCACATCTCTGTCTTAAGCCCCTGGCACAATTGGCTGTTGCTGTTTGTGTTGTTGGTGGTGGTCGATTGGTGTGCGACGTATTCCTTGGCACAATAGACGGTTGGTGCGTTGTTGTAAATTGTTTCGCTTTAGAGCCACCAGGTAGCAGTAGATCTGTAAAAAGAAGTCGTATTGTTTTCATTTTGTGAGATTTTTATTGTCTGAAATCAACAGTACTGAGGTAAGCGATAATTGAAAATGTTATGTGACAGAAAGATACTGCATTGTACCAAAATTGAAATAAATAAAATATTGTACCCAACCAAAACATACATTTCAAAGGTTTTTATACATTGGGATTTTAATATTGACAACTACTGGTCGCTGATGGATATGAATACTTTTATTTGCACCTTTACCCTCCTCCATTTAAATATTTTCACGTATTTTTGTTGTCACATGTGCAAACTACAAAACACTTTCTGATTGATCGGTTGGTGGTAAACTACAAAGCACTCTCTGATGGTCGGTTGGTAGTAAAAAGATCAATATTTTCAACTTTCTACATGACCAACCACCAACACCAACCACCTATTGTGCCATCTCATATATACCGCCCTTTACTTCAACTGCTACCAACACTACCCACCAAAACCAACACCTATTTTGTCAGGTGCTTTACATATGGCGGATATAAATAAAGTTCGTAATCAAGGAAAGACTTTTCGGACATTCTATATTTCTATTCGTTTCACACGCTGAATGCCATCTAGCTTCTTGAAGGTGTCTTCCAAACGTTTAATTGTTTTTTTTTTTTTTTTCAATTTCTTATCTTGACCCAGATCTTTGACGTCTCCATGTTTTCTGATAATCTCACGATACTCTTCTTGTTGCGTAATAACTGGTTGCCGTCTGATGTCGTGATGTATTTTTCAATACTGCCAAATACTCTGTTGGCGAGCAAGAAACTGTGTCTACGGACAGGTAAGAAGAGACGTATTTCCTTAATATGACCCGACGACTTCAAAAACAACCACTGCATTAAAGTATGAAGGACGTGGCAGTTTTTATTTTGTTCGCCACAGCAATCACAAAACAGTTCTGTTTGAGGTTACGTTGCGACTTGCACCACGGGAGCGGTGTCGATTGAACAACCGATTTCATGGACATTCGATTATTCAGATATGGAAATACGACATTGTAAACAGTATTAACCACGATGTACCTGAAACTTTAATAAGAAATCAAGCATTTTTATGGACCGTGAATATTCCTGTAAATAAGTGGTTTTGTGCCGAACATCGTTTTTAAATTCTAATTTATATTGGGAAATACTTCGATTTGACTCAAAGTATTCAAGGAGCCGGTGCATATGAGCTTCCAAAGTCAATTTCAATGAAATACGTAATTTTGATAGAAAATGGTAATAAGTCATTTTGAAAAGACACTCCTCGTATAACTGTTGTAAACCACGGTGCGTTTTATCATGTGTGAAGTAATTTTTTCATAGTATTTGTCCTNCTGAAATCAACAGTACTGAGGTAAGCGATAATTGAAAATGTTATGTGACAGAAAGATACTGCATTGTACCAAAATTGAAATAAATAAAATATTGTACCCAACCAAAACATACATTTCAAAGGTTTTTATACATTGGGATTTTAATATTGACAACTACTGGTCGCTGATGGATATGAATACTTTTATTTGCACCTTTACCCTCCTCCATTTAAATATTTTCACGTATTTTTGTTGTCACATGTGCAAACTACAAAACACTTTCTGATTGATCGGTTGGTGGTAAACTACAAAGCACTCTCTGATGGTCGGTTGGTAGTAAAAAGATCAATATTTTCAACTTTCTACATGACCAACCACCAACACCAACCACCTATTGTGCCATCTCATATATACCGCCCTTTACTTCAACTGCTACCAACACTACCCACCAAAACCAACACCTATTTTGTCAGGTGCTTTACATATGGCGGATATAAATAAAGTTCGTAATCAAGGAAAGACTTTTCGGACATTCTATATTTCTATTCGTTTCACACGCTGAATGCCATCTAGCTTCTTGAAGGTGTCTTCCAAACGTTNTTTCGGACATTCTATATTTCTATTCGTTTCACACGCTGAATGCCATCTAGCTTCTTGAAGGTGTCTTCCAAACGTTTAATTGTTTTTTTTTTTTTTTTCAATTTCTTATCCTGACCCAGATCTTTGACGTCTCCATGTTTTCTGATAATCTCACGATACTCTTCTCGTTGCGTAATAACTGGTTGCCGTCTGATGTCGTGATGTATTTTTCAATACTGCCAAATACTCTGTTGGCGAGCAAGAAACTGTGTCTACGGACAGGTAAGAAGAGACGTATTTCCTTAATATGACCCGACGACTTAAAAAAAAACCACTGCATTAAAGTATGAAGGACGTGGCAGTTTTTATTTTGTTCGCCACAGCAATCACAAAACAGTTCTGTTTGAGGTTACGTTGCGACTTGCACCACGGGAGCGGTGTCGATTGAACAACCGATTTCATGGACATTCGATTATTCAGATATGGAAATACGACATTGTAAACAGTATTAACCACGATGTACCTGAAACTTTAATAAGAAATCAAGCATTTTTATGGACCGTGAATATTCCTGTAAATAAGTGGTTTTGTGCCGAACATCGTTTTTAAATTCTAATTTATATTGGGAAATACTTCGATTTGACTCAAAGTATTCAAGGAGCCGGTGCATATGAGCTTCCAAAGCCAATTTCAATGAAATACGTAATTTTGATCGAAAATGGTAATAAGTCATTTTGAAAAAACACTCCTCGTATAACTGTTGTAAACCACGGTGCGTTTTATCATGTGTGAAGTAATTTTTTCATAGTATTTGTCCTNACACTCCTCGTATAACTGTTGTAAACCACGGTGCGTTTTATCATGTGTGAAGTAATTTTTTCATAGTATTTGTCCTAACTGACTCGTTTGTCAGCACCGCTAATGCCATATAACTTCCCTCCGCTTCAGTCAGTGTAAACCTCCCTCCTGATTGAGTGCAGTCGCATCCGTGGGGGATGTTTCGAAATGCTGTTTTTTTCATACGACTTGTAATAAAATTATTCTTCTTTCAGCAGTGTACCTGCGTGTAAAACATACCTGCTTTAAGGGGGTAGTATCCACTCCATCTTCGAATTTTATTACAGAACTTCGTAATGAAAATGTATGACCAGAAATAAAAAATTCAAAGCTAGACATGACATAGAGGACTACTTTACGATTTTTTGGAAATTTGTAGGGTTTCAATTATACCTGTATTTTCCCATATGAGATTGAAATTATTAAATAATTAGGTAATGTTTGATTACGGTTGCAGATGTGAAACTAATCATGTAAGAAAAATAAGCGGGATTTCAAAATAACTGTTAAAATGTTTCCTATGCCTTGACTAGCTTGGTTTTTGAATATTGACTCCAAAAATTAAGTTATGGAGGAAAATACGTAAATCCAAGATGGCAAGGGTACTTCCCCCTTAAACCTTTTTCTAACTAGGCCTGTTAAATTTATTAAGTATACATTTGTGTTTATACAATCCTGTGTCACCCAAATTTAAAAATTATTTTTATTGCTACTATTGTAACCACGTGTAGAATACGGAGGAACAACACAACAATCTCTCTTTCTGTTACTGTGTTCGCGTAGGTTTGTTGAAGTACACACATGTAAGTGATGCTAGTTGACCAACTCCCGTTTGTGTTCGTCAGGAGCGGATCTAGACTTTCAGGAGGGAGAAGGGGGTCACTTCCCTATGGTGCAGGTGCAGGTGCAGGTGCAGGTGCAGGTGCAGGTGCAGGTGCAGGTGCAGGTGCAGGTGCGTAAATTTTCGAGCCATGACACGGGAGAAGGGCACTGTCTCATCATAATTTTAAGAAATAGTATTAAATTGATTACNCCCCCTTATCCAATACGTATGCTTTCCATTGTGGAGATAACTCGTGGATTTTTGCGTCTCCGAGTCCGTGGTGTGTAAAAACTTCATGCCATTGTTAAGCACACCTAAATATTTTTACTTCTGTTCTGTGACCCCAATTCCGGAAGACAGCGAGAGTGCTTTATTTTGATGTTTATTTTAACTTCGTTAACTAATCAGTATTTAAAATCAGGGGATATCGAGGCGTGATTTATTTTTATCATTTTATCAGTTGCTTGGTTTCGAGGCTACAATAAGAGGGGCATGTCCTAACGAAGTGTACTGCAAATCAGGGGCGAATTTACTCATGTTGTGCCACTACACAGTGAAAATTATTGCCCCCCCCCCCCCTTTCCCTTCTTTTCAATTAATGAGAACGAACGAGACTATGTTATTGCTACGTCGGTACTTTGTTCCACAGATCTTCGCTAAAAATGAAGTCGGTTGTGGACAGAATCAACACGACAAATACATAAAGCAGCGAGAATTCTGATGACGTCACCACAGCAGTCGACTGTAAAGCTGATCCTCGGCTCTTTTGTGATGGAACGGTACGTTGTGTGTAGTGTGTAGAGACGCGAGTGCTAGAGCGGCAAGAAGAAGAACATATTTAATTTAATTATTTGAAAGACTATCAAAACCAAATTTGTTTAAAATGTTGAAATTTTATTTTATATGTTAGTAAATTGGTTTTTATTTCTATATTTTAGTATTTTATCTTTATTTTATATGTGTTTAAAGTCTATTAATCTTATCTAACTTTAAAATTTCCCATTTTGGTAAAAAAAATAGTCGCTTGTAAAAATGTGCAGTCGACAAACGAGGCTGGTGTACCTAAGTGCTGCGTACTGCCGACGGGAAATCGCACGTGAGAATCGTTCCACGACAGACAGTAACTGGGGCAGCAGGTTCCTCCGCTTTGTTTATTGACATTATCTCGCTGTAATCCCGCGCTCACGGCGCCGAGCAGGAAGCGTGCTCGCTCCCGCGTTTATGGCGCCGAGGTGCTGATAATGACGCCGCCGAGACAGCTGGAACAAGGCCGCGCGCGACTGCGGAGTGCACACAGAGTGGAGAGCCGGCACTTGGCGGCAGCGGTTGGAACCTCGCCTGATAGCAGCCCGTGGTTGTCGCCCTGGATACGCGAGACAATGTCCTTGCCGCGCGACAACCCAGCGGCACCTCGTCACACAATAGGAGCAGCTTAGCAATCTAGGTCAGGCGGCCACTGTGCTTTCGTGGGATATATACAGAAAGTTGTAGGAGGCAGAGGTNTTCCACCCGGACAACATGACGCAAGCCCTCCATACCCACATTTCCCAGCCAGAGAAGTGGATAGTCACGACTATTCCTCTTCTAGGAGCGCGCACAAAAACCGCATGCATCAGTAACCGACAGAATAGCGATAGTAAGACATTGAAATGGAAATGCGCAAAGCACTTACTGAATTTAAAAAGTTGTAATAAGTAAATATAATATCAAAATCAAATCTATATAATTGATAAATTCTGGTTTTCTTTCGATTGTTATGATAAAATATTTTTACGTGGATTACATGTCTTTCTCGCGCGCTCGGGAGGTAATGCGCGCCGCACTCGCCGTCACGGAACACGTACCGCGCCTCTCCCCGCCACTCAGTCCCCGTACGCACGCCGGACCGTGCACATGCAAGGTTGCCCGCACATTACAAATACATTGTTTTATAACGTTCGCCTTATCGCTTCCGGTGGTGCGTCATCGAGTTTGAGACAAATTTCGCCGCAATTTGCAGCACTTTTATTCTTTCGCGCGCCTTTGCTCCGAAACTACAAGTTCCACGGACGCTAGTGATGGCTCATTCGAAAAGGCTTGAAAGGGCCCTCCTTTTAACGCAACAACCACTGATCATCTCTGAAATTTGTCGAAGCAGCTGCGCTTTGAACTCGTGAAACAGCCTCATGCCGCGAAAGAAGGGCAAGGATCCGAGTAGNCATTACAAATACATTGTTTTATAACGTTCGCCTTATCGCTTCCGGTGGTGCGTCATCGAGTTTGAGACAAATTTCGACGCAATTTGCAGCACTTTTATTCTTTCGCGCGCCTTTGCTCCGAAACTACAAGTTCCACGGACGCTAGCGATGGCTCATTCGAAAAGGCTTGAAAGGGCCCTCCTTTTAACGCAACAACCACTGATCATCTCTGAAATTTGTCGAAGCAGCTGCGCTTTGAACTCGTGAAACAGCCTCATGCCGCGAAAGAAGGGCAAGAAACCGAGTCGAAATCCGCTACAAAACCGACAACCGCCATTAACTTCGGCAGAACAAAGCCGCAAATATAGAGAGAAGAAAAAATTAAGAGAATCGGATAACCAGGAAAGAAGTTACGAGGCTNAACTCGTGAAACAGCCTCATGCCGCGAAAGAAGGGCAAGGATCCGAGTCGAAATCCACCACAAAACCGACAACCGCCATTAACTTCGGCAGAACAAAGCCGCAAATATAGAGAGAAGAAAAAATTAAGAGAATCGGATAACCAGGAAAGAAATTACGAGGCTCCAAATACTAGCGTGCAGAACGAAAACGGCGCGCGCGCCGCTTCTCCGCAGCCGGGTCCGTCGGGAGTGCCACAAAAACGACCGAGGATGTCTGTTATGTATTTGCGAAATTAAGACGAAGCTGACGAGACCACTCATGGATCCCCCTTGGTCACAATGGACCCCAACACAGGACCTTCAGTGCTGTTACTAAAGCAACCAGCAGCGTCGTCGCGCTACTCTGGCGCAGACAAACAGTTCGCCAAGATATTTATAAACAATTCCTTCGGGCATGTGTGCGGTGTGTGCGATCGCCTCTGGCACAAGGATATATCGAACTATGTGCTTCATTTATTATCCAATACCCTAACAAGACAGACATGTAATCCATGTTCGGCAGGTGCCACAAACTGCAATCTGCCAAGGGCAAGTTTTTTTTTTTTTTAAGAATCCAGAAACAAACAGTGTCAAACAGTACATAAAAAGCACTGAAATAGTAAAAGAGATATATTTTTAAATTATAAGAGCATTTGCTTAAGCGAGGTCCTAGAAAAATAGGGTAATCGTTTGCACTGATAGTTGAACGTAAACAATTAATAAACTTGCATTCACGATTTTATATCTAACATATAATATTCTGAAAAAATCTTTTTTTATGCGCCTTAAGCTGTTACCATCACTGTACTTAATTGTACTTTATGTAAAAATTATTTCTGGTTTTGTAAGCATATATTTTTTTACAACATTATCTGGACGTTTGCCATGCCTAACCGCTCCATTGAAACCAATTATAATTCAAAGTGTCTCCTTCTATATGTATTGCATAAACTAGTAAATCTGCCCGAGTAGGATACGTTTTCGTATAACAATTGCACTCGCACTTTTAACTGACAAGCAATAACATAAATGTAGTACGCACCTAAGATCCGAAACTCATACTGCAAATAACGAATGTTTCTCGCATTCCTCAGTTAACAGAAAATATATTTTTCTTTGAAAAGAATATATTTGTTGGGAGTAAACGAGGGGTTAAGGATAGTGCGAGGTGTGGCTTATTTAAAAAGTGCTGCTTAACAAGAGGAATAATATCCGTCTACACACGGGAAACATTTATGAAAGCAGGGAAAACAATAATATAAAAATAACCGTATTTCCTAGCGTACGTTTTTGTGAGCGAATCTAAGCACTTCCTTAAACACTTCTTGCTCTTCTTAATTCCAGCAAGGGGGCCTAAAAGGTAAATATTTAGCTGAAAATTGAAACCAATTTTATCGTTAATAAAAGTATTTTTACCTGAATAATTTGTACCCCTTTTACAACCTTATATTCAGCCAGCATCTTAAAAAATGGTTCCTAAATTCATATTTTTGTAACTATCACTCCTAACATGCACTTAGGAGCAAAACATGTTATTTCAATAATAAAATTCCTGGAAATTTTTACCGAACATATTTATATCCGTTTTTATTATAGAAATTACGTCTTATGAAAATTTATTTTACAGTTGGTTCCGCATCTTTTCATAGCACCAAAACTCATGGAAAAATTTCAAAATTTTATATTATGTCCTTATATTGTTAGTAAACATATTGTATATACCACGTTGTGGAAGCATAATAAAAAAAC
This sequence comes from Clitarchus hookeri, assembly GCA_002778355.1. Classification (NCBI taxonomy): domain Eukaryota; kingdom Metazoa; phylum Arthropoda; class Insecta; order Phasmatodea; family Phasmatidae; genus Clitarchus; species Clitarchus hookeri. The sequence goes on from NQII01002690.1 coordinate 186,582, forward strand.
GAATAACATTAACCATACTAATTAACGAAAACTTCTAAAACTATTTAGAAAATAAATATTGGAATAGTGCCTTACTATATTTCGAAATATTGAGGGGTTTAATTGTTAGACTAGTAAATAGAAGAACCCTTCACGACCTTTCATTATAATATTCACAAATCACTAGGCACTTCGCTGCGGCATTCCTACAGCCGAATACCCTCTTCGTGCAACCTTTGAGGTATTTAAATGTGGCAATGTAAAAGTTTAATGAGTGTATGTATTTTATCGTTTAAAATGAGCTTATCATTTGGGGTACCATTACAGCCTCCGTCTGTTGACAATTCCTTTTTTTTTTTTATTCATTTTGAACGTGGTAATATGTTCGAAAACAGTAATATAGAAGAGCAACTTTAAGATTTTGAAGTTGATTTTTCCCCGGTGATTTGACAAAAGAGTGATACCTCAGCTCTTGAAAAAATTCGTTCTCACTGCCATCGCGGAGCTGAAGTACAAAATGTCATACGCCCTGCCAGGTACAGTAACGACGTCATCGAGCAGGTAGGTAAGTAGGGCTTCACGTCTCGTCGACAGCGAGGTCGTTAAGGCACACATCAAGCTGCTCAGAGAAGCAGTAATGGGGAAGGAAGCGGCCAGGACCTGTAGTGAGGAGTGATTTCGGGAAACTGTGGAAAACCGAAATCAGGAGGGCCGGAGCGGGATCCGAACTCACGTCCTCCCTAACACGAGTCCGCAGTTCATCCACTGCACCACCTCGCTTCGTCTCCGCAAATAATGCGGCGTCTTGTCCTAGAGCTGCAAGAAAATGTGTACTTGAACACTATGCAGGTGTAAATGGGCGGACTTAGCAAATGCGCAGGGCGTCAGGTACGAGCTGGCGGAGCGTGTGGCTCTAAAGAATAAGCTTTAAAAAAATATTTCTACTACTTGACATAAAAATTGAGCATGCTTGAAATTTCGTGTTTACTCGATTTCGTTAATGCTGCTCTGGTGACTTGCGTGTAAGAAGAGACTTGATTTGCAAGTTGAATAGTTTTACGAAGCTAATTGGTGGCGAGTTCCGAAAGCGTGCTGCTAAAAACATAATGATGAGTTTGAAGTGTTAAAAAAGGTGCCGAAAACTGAAGGCATGCGCTTGCGTAGGACGCCAGTCGCCTGCACCCGGGGCTTGAGCGAGAATGGATTTCTCCCAGAGTTGAGGTATCACTCTTCTGCAAATTTGCTGAGTAAAATTAATTTTTAATCGGCCTTCTTTTCTAAAACATAAGCTGTTCTTTAATATCACAGTTTCCGAACATATTTGGGGCCACGGTGGCTGGGCGGTTTTGGCTGTTCGTATCCCAAGGCGAAGTTGATTAACAGGAAATATAAAAGAGTTCGCTAGAGTTAAGTTAAGCGTAATGGGACAAGAGAAATGCAAGGAAGGAAAGAAAAGCTATGTGTAAGAAACGTTCAATTTGGTTAAATTGTAAACTCTAACTAAGTATCTTATTTCTATAAGTCCTGGATAAACTTGAAAAGTCACTAATCAAGGTTTTAATTCGAAAATACCACACCGTTAGACGTNGGGGGGGGGGAGTACCTGGATTCACTACTATTTCCAATGGAAGCTGTTACTTCTTCAGTCCACCCCTGCGTTGTAATTGCTACTGTAATTCAGTGGCATCATCGTGCGGCAATACAAATATCTTAATGCTAGCCACAACACCTTTTAGCTAACAAAATTTTATTTATTTATCATTTGGAATACTGTGCATAATACGAGAAAGGAACTTGTAAATTGAATACAGAAATGACGCAAATCATTTACATAAGAATGACAATAAGAGTCAATTTTGAATGCTGTGTCAAGCATCATAAATCGCTCCCGTCAGCGTGCGAAGCGTGGTCTTTGTCCCAGATGATGGAATGCAGTTACATTTGCTTAGGGCGCCAGGTCACCATGGTACCAAACATCAATACGTAATGTCTCGTGTGTTACAAACATCCCATAATTTGGCAAAAAGGAGGCACAAAGAAGACATTTTAAGACGAAAAATAAGGACTCACAACTGACGGGTGTAACCCCAAAACCTGCTAAGTGCAAAACATTTGTTTAGGAGTTGTGAAGGAAAAACACACTGCAGATGATGATTGGCTCAACAATTTTAATCTAGAACCGTGTGTACACGAATTAGGAAGATACGTGTAATTGTGTTATTGTGTTACTGTAGTCACATTACATTACATGTAAACAAAATGAAGTGGCAGAGTCACAAATTCTGAACATAGCTAAGTACCAACATGCATTTAGCCTAGAAATAGCTAAGTGCCAATATACTTTGACCCTAGAAACATCTAAGTGCCAAAATCGATATTTTGTCTCTACGATCGCAAATGGTTACTCTGCGTTTCCACAACACAACTGCTCATAAAATGGCCTATATTTGTGATTTAAAAAAGGTATCATTTATAACGGGTCGCCCTCTTTCTCGTTGCTTATCACTCTTTGATTTTCTTCTCCACAGAGTATGGCGTATGTCAGGAACAGTCACTCCTTTCTTTAGAATACGAACATGCATCCATGTTTCCGCTTCACTGAATGTTTGCTTCACTGCTATCACTCCTGGATTCCCTACAGAGAAGCGTAATATGAATAACTTTGAAATATTCAACTCCGTTGTTGATATTAGAGAATCAGCCACAGCCTGAATGTTAATGAATCTCTCTTCAGTAATTTCCATGACTTCAAACTTATTGGCATGTGTAGCAGATCTGACCACATCATGCAGCTCGTCGGGTACAAATGCCTTGCACAATCTCTTCCTATTCTCTATCAGAGCAAAGTCCCTGTCACATGGCAAATAGCTGTGACCAGACACAAGAAACTTATTTTCAATGTTACGAAACATACCCAGTTACACAAGGTAAACAAAAAGAAAGATAATCATCCTGTTTTTGTTTTGTGCCGCACAGTTATCGTACCATATAATAAGATATCCTTTTTTGTCAATAATGTTTAAAACATGAAGCAGACAGAACACTATTTCGTTATTCCCTCGGTCTGCCATAATCTCATGCCACAGGCACATGTAGGCCTTATTAAAGTCGCACACATGAACACAGAATTTATAGCAAGATAACTTGTAAAACATATCACTGTGCACTAGGGTCGGGACAAACACAACCTGCTGCATATCTATACATGCTACACCTAATGTTACTGCTAGGCATCTGAGATGTTACAGAATCATCTTAAAGACATTGCATAGCCTCTTCAGAGTTCCTGTGATGTTGGTCCTGAGTTTTACTGTTCTTGACTCTCGAGCATTTTTGCAAGATTTAATTTTACATTGCAGTCGGTCACAGGTTCGGCAAGTATCTGCACGTGGAGGCCGGAATAACAGATCCGGAAACTTTTCTTTAAATACTTCCCCATAATCTCTGTAGGAAACATTAGTTGAAGTATTAGCTGAGTGGTCGGGAATAGTAATGCGGACATCGTCCGGCGACTATATTAAGAAAAGTCAGAATATAACACACTATTCCCATTTAGAATAGAATGGGCACCAGCTCACTGGGTGAGCCCGAAGTCACAGTTCTCAGGATCGTGAGCCAAACGATTACGTGGCTGTATCCCCTGACACACACAGTATAAATTTACAGGAAAACATAATATATAGACGAGATATTCAGGCTCCCCAGCACGCCTTAGTATTATCCTTTACCTTATAAATGAAGTATACCTCCTTGAGGCATCGATGACTTCCTGGGTAGGGCCAGAGCCCAAAATAAAACACAAAATGAGAACTCACAAGTTTCGGTTAACTCAAGTAAATTGTATTGCTGAATAGTGTACACAATGCAAATTAAAGAGGACCTGACTCACAAGGCCTGCCAGCGGCCGATACTGTACAGAAAGGCCAAGAGTGGCGCGAAAACTTACAATAGTAATTAAACTTCCGGGGTCTGTAAATTGAGCTGACAGATGGGTGCTGCGAACGTGGGGAAGACTGTTGGTAAACTAAATAAAAGTTCCAGTAAATTACGTTAACCTATTGCAGTTAAGTGTTCAGAACAAAGTATGGAAGTCCCCCGCAACGCGACGCACGTGCAGCACCTAAGACCCGTGTAATCAGACTGCTGGGGGTAGCGCGGGCGAACCGCGTCCTCGCCGAGAGCTCGCGCCCACCCGCGAGGTATCTTAGTTTACTAACCTCATTACATAAACAAGTAAAACATACAGACAATAGGACCCTTCAACGTTCGGGATGGACATCCCTTAGCTTGAGGGGAGTTCAGAGTTCTTTATTAAGCATTAATTTTAATACAAAACATGATTATGTGGTGCCTTGCAGAGCACATGGGAAATTTAGGTCTGTTAAGTTTTGGGACACAGTACGACCGGAACGGTCAGGTAAAAAGAAAGACTAATTATTTCCCACATCACTAATTGGCTTCATTAGACACACAATTGCACTCGGAAAATTATATAGAACACTTCAATACCCTAGCCTTGCTACTCTACACCTCATTAAATATGCACGTGGTGTGCATTTATTCTGCGATTGCTTCGCAATCCCCTAAGGGCAAATTTAACGAACATTTGCACGTGAGCGGTAAATTCTAATGCTATTTAATACACATTATAACACTTGATTCCTATCCTAACAGATCTCTCTAGGGTCACCTCAGATACTCGGTTGGATCACTCGTATCGGGTCATGACCCGTTCCCAAGTTAACGATGCGGACACGCATCGGGACACACGACAAGCATATTCCGCGGGCCGCACTGGTGCAGCGACTGTTGGCCGATGATGTGATGACAGTGGCCATGCCAGACCACGCAGAAATGGTCCACCTCAGTACCTTTGAATGCTTTGAACAATCTGTACACGTTGAGGTCAGGGCTAATGTATTCTTTTCTCGATGTAGCTTGCGAATAGTATAAATGGTTACAGCACAATAGAAACCATTAAAACACAACAGAAGCCAATGGAAACCTCCATAATACAATAGAAACCAACTGAGTTTATCACAATAGAAACCACCAAAAAAAAAAATACAAATAAATAGACGCCACCAGATTACAACAGAAACCAACTGGCTATAGCACAACAGAATCTTACAAATCACAACTGAAACCAGTGGAACTTATTTGAATACAATATAATCCCAACCAACTGCAGCACAATAAAAACCAACAAAACAAAACATAAAACAATGAAAAGCACTAGAATACGAAAAAAAAAAATATATATATATCAACCAACTATGGTATACAGGGACCAGTGGGGCCACTAGAACAAAACAAAAACCAATGGAACACAACAGAAAGTATTAGAAACCACTAGAAACAATAGACTATAGCACGACATAACAACAACAAAAAAATTAATTCCAATGGTAATCACAATAATACAACAGAATCAAACAGGCTATGATAAATCAATAATCAACAAATTACAACAGAAACCAACAGACAGTAGTCAATGTAAACCATTGGAATACAACACAAAGCAACAGATTAATTTACAACAAACAGAAGCCAACCTAATCCACAAGAAGTTGTTGTGCCCCAATATAAAACAGTTAGAACCAATGGTTCCAATGTTTTCAGACAACAGGAATCAACAGAAACCACTGAAATGTTCTCTATCCACTAAATGTGTTTACAACAGAAACCCTATAATTCAATAAAAGCAATTGGGTCACCAATTGAATAAAACAGGAACCAGCAAAAATGCATTAGAATTAGAATTGTACGCAACAGAAACTACGGAAATTTCTGTTGTAAATGTTTGGTAGGATCGCGATTGCTTCTTGTCCTGTGTTAATAGTATGTGGTTTTCATGTCAGTTTCTGCCAATAGTTAATCCCAAACATCATGTTATTGCTGCACATGGTATGTCGTCTCCAAACAGTTTCAGGTTTGTGTGTCTCCATATTGTCCTCTTTCGTGTCATAATTATGGCCGCAGGTTTTGTTGCATTCACTTTAGGTCTCTATTTTGTTCACCATGTCTGTAGTTTGTCTAGGTGTCTTTGCAGTCCCACTGCTGCATATCGTATATGTTTTTGACGTGAATACGTCTTTAAATTTGCAACCATAGTGTGCAATCTAGAAAATCTAATGGTATCAAAATCGGGGGATACAGTTTGGCATAGCAGCGCCGAATCTATCGTATAAATCTAAAATTCATTTACACCACTTGATTGCCAAAGGATCAAAGAATTTGTTACATTGAGTGAGGATTGCGAAGCGTCACGTGCGGTGGGGGTGGGGGCACCGTCATTTTGAGTTCGTTTCGCCGCGTTTCATAATTTCCGCGTAGTATAACTTTTGACGCGGAGTAACAACGACTCTCGTTTAAGTTTTGATCAACAGCTCTCGTAGAGATCAGTCGATTGAGTGTATAAAACTCTTCAAAAAGACAAGTCGAAATACAAAAATCGTATACGGTTGGAAAGAGCATCTTAAGAGCAATCCAGTGATACCCATGAAACCCCATATGAACGAGTGAGGCGGTGCCGGGAACGTAAAAATTTAGACATATTCATGCCAAGCAAACGGCTGAATCCCCGACACAGCCACACCCCATGTTTTTTGTTTTGTATATCAGTGTGTTGTCAGCGAATATTAGTGTTGGAATGTAGTCAGTCATTGGAATGTCGGCAGTGGAAGCATTTAGTAAATATATATTTACTCAATGTTGTAAGTGCTGATGCGAAAGGGGGGGGAGGGAGGAACCTTGTGGCCCTCCTGCCATCACCAATCTCATCTCTGATTCCACCCCATCCAGTGTTGCCACATTTGATCTGTCTGTCAGGTAACTGTATAGGAATTCCTGTGTGCCATACCAAGTAAAATGCCTTGTTTTCCTCTGAATCCGAATTGCATGTCTGGTAATATTTTATTTGTTTCTATTTCTGCCAGCAATTTTTAGTGGGATTTTTCAAAAAATATGTTTGTACAATTTAAGACCCTTATTGGACGTCGGTTTGCAGGGACAAGCGGGTCTTTCTCTTGTTTGGGTATTGTTACTACTAGAGCTGTTTTCCGTGTGTCTGGGAAGTAGTGTATTTTCAGAATAGCATTGAAGATATCTTTTGGGATTGCTCTGTTGGCGAGGTTGTGAAGTGCTTCGTTGGCTATCTTGTCTGGTTATTGTCCTTTGTGTTTGAGGAGGGATTTGATAGTTGTGATGATTTCGGCATCCATGGTCAGCTTAGGTTATGTTTGTGTGGATTGGTTTAGGAATTGCTGAAAATGGTGCGTGGCGAGTGAAGTGATTTGTCTGCCTTGGGGAGTTTCGTTTGCGGAGAATTGTCTTTGGAGTGAGTCTGCTATTGCATTTGATTTTCCTTTTGGGTCATATATTGATCCGTCGGGGGGTTATGATTTTTGGGGTTGGTTGCCTTTTATTTTTTACTCTGACGGGTGATGCGTGTCCCTTTTACTTGTGTCTGACGTACCGAATAACAAACGTCCTAGTTAAATAATATTCTTTAATTGATATGAAAATGCTATGCAGTTGCTTTTAATATACTGTTTTATATTGTATGTGTCGTATTATTACATTTTCCTCTGGAACAGACAAATACTTTTGCAGAGTAAATTGAATTAATTACGGTTAAATAGATAACTTAAACAATTAAATATGTATTTTATTGGTTTTAGTGATCATGTTGGCTACCTTGGAGTATTCCAGTGAAAGAAATATTTATTTACAGTTCCATGGGTCGATCGTCGTTTGTTATTTGTTTATGTTATCCATGCTGTTTGTTTTTTTAATACGATAGATATATATAATTTTATTTTTTTATAAAATTGAATCACTTGTAGCTGTTAGATGTGTACGGCAGTGTAGCCACTTTCATTACCAGCGTACGACAAAAAATACGAAAATGGGTATTTCTCAGTGTTGGAAGAACGTCACTGTAGAGCCTGTTTTACTTTTATACATGATTGCGATTTTCATGCAGTATTCAGTATTCCAGGATCTTATTTATCGTAAAGTGTGCGTTACCTCCTACAACGCATCAGTTTGTGAGGACTTGTACAATGTGAACAATTCTGGAGAGTTGGACGAGGTTCAGCGTCAGTCCTCAATGTGGATCCTGACTTCGACTGTGGCGTTGTCCATACCGTCTATAATAATTACAAACTTACTGGGGTCGTGGGGAGATACGTACGGCAGGAAACTGCCTTTGTTAATACCGTCCGTCGGTGGAATTTTGAGTTCTTGCATTTACGTGTGGATTGCATCGGACATGTCCGGGCCTGTGTGGCCTGTCATTATTGCCAGTGGGGTGTCCGGTTTATTCGGGGGATTTGTCAGTTGTACCATGGCCGTCATGAGCTACGTCTCGTGCATATCGACAGAGACGTCGCGTACTTTCAGGGTGTCGCTTTTGGAAGCTATGACTTTCCTTGGCGGCACTGTCGGCCCGTTTCTGGGCGGTGAAATATTTACCTTGTACGGGCATTCCGCCGTGTTCATCAGCATTGCGGTGTGTCACTGTATTATAATACTGTGCGTCGTGCTGAGAGTGCCTCAGGTGTCGAGCAGTGAGCCGGAAGAGAGAGTTAGGCAGTTGTGTAGCATTTCGCACGTGAAGGACTCTCTGACTGTTTGCTTCAAGCGAAGAGAAGACCATAAACGCCAGTTGATAGTGTATCTACTTATCAGTGGGTTTATTGTAATGACTGCCACAGCAGGTAAGCTGTGTTAGCCTAATAAATGGTAATTATCCAGTTTAGTGACTTTTCTGTAAAAAAAAATTTACGGAAAATTGTATATTTCCACTCTACTAATGACGCAGAACACGAATATACGAGGGGCATTAACGTATGACTAATTTTGTAATATGTGCCCACCTAACAGAACCTAACCCCGCGATGGGTGAATCACTATTTTACATATTTTAACAAACCTAGGATTGTAAACCTAGAATTTAAGGGTTTTTAACTAACCTAGGATTGTGGGGGTTTTACACTAACCAAGGATTTTAGGGTTTTAAACTAGCCTACGAATTTAGGATTTTAGGGATTTAAAGGAACCGTAAAACACGCCAAAAGAATATCAAGTGATTCACCTAGGTAGGCGGTGGGTACAATTCCTCTGTTCTCTGCCAATTCAACCTTACCTCACTCGACGAAACACCATGATCTACTAAAATGCCACATAGGCGAATATTACGCACAGAAGCACTCGTTCATAGCAGAATTTTACGCACTGAAGCACTCGTTCATAGGTGAATATAACGCACAGAAGCACTCGTTCTTGCTTTCTCTGTTTTTAAATTTGTCGGATTGGGACGTCACAACTCACCCCGGCAAAGAGACAAAGGCTACTGAACTGCCTCAAAAATGTCAGTTAAAATCACATATGACGCATCACGGCGACATAACAATACCCACAAGCCAATAAGATGAAGGCAGGAATCATGGCGTCACCAAAAATCATGGCGTCCGCCGTAAATAAACCGGCGGACTGCTCGTATTTTAACTATTTTATTTAATACGTTCTACTTATTTTAACATGACACCCTCCTGAATATTAACTATCTAAGCTGTGCAGAATCCATTAATGCTACTTTCGTTTATCAGGACGTTTCCTTCAGAAAAGTCACTAAACTGGATAATTACCAAAAATTACATCACCACAAATGCTTATGAGCACAAAAAATCATAAATGTGTCACAAATGCCTCTAGGAAAGAGATTTTATGTAAATCTGTCGCATGCTGCTTTCTGAAGGGCAAGCGCCGAGGGCAATGCGGATTTACCTGCTCAATATGTAGCTGGTGAAAATGTATAAAGCGGATAAATCTGTGCTGCCCTCGGTCCTTGCTATTGCTTGAGTTTCGGGAAGCAGAGTGGCATAGAGCTGTGAGAATTCACTTGTTGATAGTCAGCACAAAGTCTTAACAGATGCAGACCTCAAATAAATAAAATACAAAAAAACCTATTATGTATACCATCGCCGACATCAGCAGTAAAAACACAGCCGTACTCACATTGCCACAAGAAGCAGCATGAACCCAAATACTTGTTTCATTGGTTCAGTGTAAGTAAACAACCATTAGTCAACTTACACATAAAGGCAACACACAAATAACTTCTTTTTAACCATCTGCCTTGCTGAAAATAATTCTGAACAGTACACTGCACCGTATTCTATTCTATACCAGGCCTGTTAGTGTGTGTCCTAACGGATCACTGCGACAGAAAATGATTGTGGTCCATGACCAATTCAATTATCTTCAACACAGTTTTCAACCAGGTACTGTAAAAGACAAGGCCAAATATATGTCGCAACTCAAAAGTCGGACACATCCACATGAGCACGCTCAAATCTGACAGCTCTCAACACCAGACACACTCAAACTTGCACACGTCATTTAGACTTAAATTTTCATACGGTCAGATTCAAAAAGTTTGATGATCACACACACATCATCTTTGCATTCACCACAGTTTGCAGGCGTAAAAATCTGTAGCTACACTATTGGAAAATCGTATCAGAATGGCTGCGCGAATTTGCATCTTTCACATTTGTTCATGCGAGTTTGGCATGAGAGGATGTAAAGGACATGACAGATGGTGTCGACAACAGGGGTGGACCCCTGCAACTATATATCACATTTCTATTGCCCAGTCGGCCCTCAAGACCTCGCTGTTAAGAGCCGCCCAAATCTCTTCACTCACTCACTCTATCTATTGCTCAAAATTCAAAATGCAATGTGGCACCACGGTGCATGTTTAATATGTTAAGTTTTGCAAAAGCCAAATATACAACATTAATACTGCTGTAACCTACTTTACAAAAGTCCCTATTTATAATTACCCAGAAATATTTTAATAGTCTCAAAGAAAGCAATACTATTAAGAACAAGTTGAGAGATTTTTTTTTAAAAATCAATTAGGCAATATATTTTTATTGTCTATAATTCATGTTGCTTGCTGTGAATTCAGATGAGCCAAGTTACCCAGCAGTAATTTTTTAACTCCCAAATTGTACGTGTTGTTTCTTTTCCAGGTGAAGTTGACATCTCGTACCTGTACGTGAAAGATGAGCCCCTGAAGTGGGACTACCAGACTTACAGCTATTACTTCGGCCTGAAGTACGCACTGGCTTCAGGCGCGATACTTGTGGGATCACCGTTGTTCAGGTACTTCAATGTCTCGGACTACGCCATCTGCATAACTGGCATATTGTCGAAAATCGCCGGCCTGGTCCTGCTGGGCCTGAGCACGTCTTCGACGGCTATGTTTACAGGTGAACACCATTTTTTATGTTGTGACTTCTTACACTAGTTTGTATAAGATGGTAAACACACTGAAGAATTATTTGTAGACAATATTTTTGTCATGTTAGCTGAGTCTATCCCTTAAAGTTTTTAAGTATCATGGTATCAAAACTTCAGAGATTATGTTTCTGGCGTCACAAGTTGTATTTTTCTTATGAGCAGTTTAATTAGATATACCTGCCTAGCAGCATGTAGCACCACCTTTCGCCCTGATGACAGTGAAGAGGTGGTTCTCGATGGTATGGCTGTCCAGCACTCAATTGGAGAGTGATCTGCTGCACCGCCGCCTGTCTGTTCACCGTTACCAACTGAGCTAGCTGACTGTGACCTTTGTTATGCCACGCCAGTTGTACCTGGCGGTAGTGGTTTTACCCAAATCCACGAACTCGTGGTACACTCTTGACACCGTGACCTGTGGAAATTCCAGTGCCCGACTGCGTCTGATTGAGTGCCCCGACGATTTGGCCACAATCAAATGTGCTCAGATTTTGTTTTGTCCCCATTCTGTACTCGAGTGCTTCTCAGTCGGTCATTATAAGGTCTGAAAACATCCCAGTCGTACATGGCTGAGCACTATTCCACAATGCCATTTGGCAGCATCGTAGGTGACTAATTCAAATGCTCATGAGTGTATTTAATTGGTCTTATTTCTGCATAGTGGTTTAATGTGTGGGTCTTCCTCAGTGGTTGTCATATACAATAAGGTATCACTTTCAGTTTCTTGTGGAGAAGGGGCTGGGCCCATCGTGGTTTGCATCCATCTGACGTAACTTACTTCGTACAGTACATCTGTACGCTAGTGGTTTAGTGCTTACAATAATTTTGGTGGTTTAACAGCATTAGCCTTTCTCTGTATAACTTAAAAACAAATTTTTTTTTTTTTTTTGTTTTCTGTCTCTACAAGCAGTTATGTGTGTATTAAGTCTTTTGTTACTGCATATAGGGAATGAGGATTTGTGTTACTTTTTTATAATATAGCAACAATTATGTGCTCGTTAATTGTTTTCTATTACTTGAGTAGCTCGGACTACCTCTATGGCAGTTGGTCCAACTGCCTACGTGGCAGTCATCTCAGACTGCCACGTAGGCAGTCACTAAGATATTACCTTAGGAATGCCATATTCCAGGGTCAAATTCCAGTGAGGCCACAAATGTGTTTGTTGATTTTGGGTATAGGTTTAGAGTTTTTTGACATCTTAGATTGTCTCAGTTCGTAGGGCAGGTAATGTATACCATCTGAGACAAGTTTAGATCATGATACTGGCAAGTACCATAGTGATTAAACCAGTGACACCCCAATTACAGCCATGACATTCATTTCATTTGGCTCACTGCCGTTCGAGACTAATTCAAATTGTGGATTGTTTGATACCATAATGAAATCTGCACTATTAATTATAAACATAATTAAGAGCAGCATTGAGAACAACAACAAAATAATGATAACAGTTAGAACAATGACAGTAATAATAATGATTACAACAATAACAGTTGTGATAAGCATATAGCAGTTGTTTTGACCTGTGTTCACTTGTTTTCTGTAGTTAGGCCATCAGACAAAGGTTAGGGCGACACTAGTCTAAATCATTATTGATACTTCTCGGCCTAGTCATTGAATATGAATAAACTGTTGCAAGTAATTGTAGATTTATATAATTTTTTTTTCCAACAAGCTGTATCTGTTATTCAATAATTTTCATGTTTATAATATATAAATTTTTGTAGTGTGGAAGATTTTAAACGTAAGACAGTTTCTTGCACATTGGCTACATTAGTTCTGTTTCAGCTGGTGTCAGTGTGTGGGAGAAAAATCAAATATGTTTTGATTTCAGTGCCTGTGGCTGCAATGTTCAGTTCCTTTTGCATACCAGCTCTCCGGTCGCTGCTCTCAAAGCAGGTGGAACCCATGGAACTAGGTTAGTATATCCAAGGCTTGCGTTAAAATCAAATCTTTTAGCCCGTAGTTAGCTGCTTCATTATAACTTGAGTGCTTTTTTTCCTCATCATTGTCCATCTGGCACAAACCAGGGTCATTTAAAATCAACACTTAACTTGAACTTTACTTACGTAATTTCTCCAGTAACATAATCTGTTACACTGTTGTTTTGCTATGAAGTAATTTTTCTGTTTTCAAAAAAATTAGTTTTATGAATATTTTATTGAATATACGTATTACATATTTTCAATCTACTGCAGTCATGCAAACCTAAACTAAGGTGAAGCTGTATTTTGCTTAAATAATGGAAATTTTAAGCTCCATGAATTATACGTTTGCTCTCATGTTTGTCTTAAATGCAACAAATTATAGCTTCATTATTAGTGAAGGATGAGGAAGAATGACAAATAGACAGCAGATTGTGGCATTTTAGTGCGTTGACCGGCCAAAGGGTAAGTTATGATTGTGGAAAATTATTTATATTTTTTAAGCACCTTGAGACCTATCCAATGGTTTCAATGTGGTTCTCACGGCAAAAATATAAATTCTATAAAGTCGTTTTTAATGAAATCACAGTTTTAAGGGACATACTGTATTTACTTGATTCTAAGTTGCCATCAATTCTAAGTCACACAAATTTATTTTTGGGGTGTGGGGGACCCTGGGAAAAATTATTAGTTTGCATACACATGAGGCCACAGATTGAACCACCATGACAGTAGGAAATTTAATTAATTTCTGTATGAAGTTTAATTTTGCCTTAAATAGAAATGGTTTTCCATTTAAAATAAATATTTTTCACTCTCTCCTTTTCTCCAACGGCCCAAGTTTGATTCATAAATTTCAAATAGCTTCCCAGTCACTGCATTTCCATTATACTCTGCAAAAATAATCACATTTTTTTAAAGAAACAATATAATGCATACTTTTTTGTCACTATAAATTAAGCATTGTGTTTCAGTCCTATTGTTCAACAAATTCAGCATGGCCAATGCACGCACAATTGTTTGAAATGTAAGTCACAGCCATATATTGAAAACTCAATCACAGTGTAAATGATTGCTGCTTATTTTACAGTATCATTAACTGCATTTTTTTTAAAGATTATTGCTATTGTGATTCCAATTTTTTAACCATACCTGCCATTCACAGGTTGCTTTCGTTTAAAGATAACCTGTAAATTATTTTTAAGAAGCAGTATATCATGTCAAATTGTATGATAACGCAATTGATGGCTGCTCTGTTTGGTCCGCAGCAAGTGAGTGAGTGAAGAGATTTGTGCGGTGCTTAACAGCGAGGTCTTGAATGCTGATGAGGGTGATTGAGGTGAGTATGGTGCAGCACCGGAATGAAAGGGCACGGGAAATGGGAGATTCCCGAGAAAACCCACCGACCAGCGGCATCATCCGGCTCGATTCCCACATGCAAAACCCCATGAATTACCTGGCCGAGGATCGTACCTCATCTGCTTTGGTAGGAGATGAGCATGCCAACCGCTCAGCCACTGCTGCCTCACTTCGCTATCAGTAGTTGCTGCATGATCCAGTAGATAGCTGCGCTGTTACTTCAGTGCATAATTGCTACCCTTGGTGCTTGAAGGCTGTGCTGTTTATTACTGGTGGAGATACAGCATGTCGGGCTATATCCTGTTCCCACAAAAACACATCAACCCGATTGGCTACGATAGAAATTTCCTTTGTTTTCTGGACAATGTTTTTAATGTTATGGAGTGTATATGCAATATGTTTTGTTGTGAAATAGTTTCAAAAAACCAATTTTATGCCCTACATATGATTCCATCTGTTGAACAATTAATTTCTAGGACCAATTTCACATAGTACGTACACCTTACTTAAATAATTTAATTCTGAACTTCCGCTGAATTTTTAAAAATGTGTACCTTGTTTTAATAATTGGAAGATGGATATTTTAATTAATTAAGATATATGCTATAAATGGTCTAACTATAAAAACTAAAAATTATGATTTAAAAAAGTGATACATTTGCACTTTTATTTTTTGGAAAAAATGAGCAGCCTAGAATTGAGTAAATACTAGAGATGAAACGAATAGTAATTTTGCCGGATACCGGATATTCGGCTGGGTCACAAGCCGGATGGCCNAATACTAGAGATGAAACGAATAGTAATTTTGCCGGATACCGGATATTCGGCTGGGTCACAAGCCGGATGGCCGGAGATCCGGCGGCCGAATATTCGGCAGGTCTGAGTGTGATTTCTTCTTAGAAGAAATATTCATGTCACAACATGTTTGTTTTCCGACGCCGGCGCATAGATACTCACGGGAGTGCAGTAAGCAGGCGGGAGGGGTAATGAATGAGTTCGCTCACTCATTTGTTTTGTTTTGTTTGAGCCACCATTTGTTGACGTTCGGGTTTAGGTGAAATTAGTGAAAGCAAGTTACGAAAATGTCAGCGCGAAGTAAAAGATCCCCAATTTGGCAATATTTTGATATCAGCAATGACAACA
>NQII01002690.1:209418-260644 GCA_002778355.1 Clitarchus hookeri
GGGGGGGGGGGGCTGATAGCAGAGAGAGGTCGCGGAGAGAGAGAGCAGCGAAGTGGCAGAGATGGCTGAAGGCGGCCGAAGCTACTGGTGGCTCATGAAGAAGTGTACGCACATGCCGTGATGCGAAGCGGCTGCTATGTCTTCCGGGTTGCTAATAATCACACGTCCATGCTCTGCTTCAACTTGTGGTGTTTGCGGTGCTCTGTGTGGGGTTCCTTGTTCTCTGGATTGGTAGCCCTCTTGATGTGCGTCACGTGCATCTTTCGTATGCTCTTGTTTTTGTCCTGTATCCACAGCGTATTTCCTTGCCTATCACTCACTAGGTAGGAGTCTTCCCATTTAGGTTGAAACCCTGCGTAAAAATGTGCTACTTTGCATCTCAGTAGTCAAGTTTTAACCCACACCTTTCCCCTTCAGTTAAAGTGCTTCTAGGCTGTTGGGAAGGAGCAGGATACCTACGCTTGATACAACTGGTCTGATTCAGTTATACTTTCACTGCGTATTTCTTCAGTCTGTGGTACTTCACAGTGTTCAAATTCCCAATCCCACTCTTTGGGTCCCTGGAGGGGTCGGTCAAACAATAGCTCGCAAGGGGAAGCTCCCAGGGCTTCGTTTCTCTGACGGCGGAGTGTGAAACTGTATTTCATGTAGATTGGAGTCTCATCAGGGTGATCCCCTCACATGCGAATTCTGAGGCCATTTTTAATCTCCCAGTTCCTCGTGGTCGGGTTCTTAAACTCCCCATTGGTGACAGGCATCTTTCCATGCTGCTCCTATGAATTGTGGCCTGTTGTCGGTCAGGAGGCAGCGGGGCTATCCCCAGCAGGGATAGAATTCCTTCTCCAACACATTGATTATTGTTTTCATGTTTGCTTTAGTGAGGGCTAAGGTTTCGACCCACCTCCAGAATAAGTCAGTTACTATCAAAATATATTGTTTCCCCTTCTGGGAGCGGGAGTACAGGCTCATTAAGTCGACTGTGACTTGTGTGCATGTCTGCGTGCATTTGTCTGCATGGGATTGCAGCAGTTTTTAATGCTCTGTGGGCCTTGGTGCTGTTGTAGACTTGGCATTGCTGGACGTAGGCTTCCACGTGTCTACTCACGCTGTCCCAAGTGTATCTCTGGCATAGCTCTCGGAGTGTCTCCTTTTCAGCCCGTCTGCTGTATGCATTTTATAGACATCATGATTTGGCATTCAACTGAAAGCCATCTTATCCACTTCCTCAACAACCTTAACTGCACAGCTGGCTTAAGTTCACATGGACCTTCTCTAAATCACACGCCATATTTCTGGATGTTTAGCTAGTCCTTCTCTATGGCAAAATTTATAAACAGCTGCTCACATTAAACCCACCAACCACCTTCAATACTTACATTTTGACTGCTACCATCTATTCAATGCCAAGAGATCTCTACCATACAGTCTTGCCACCAGAGCTAAACACATTTTCTCCACGAAAACGGGCGTAAACAAGCAGTATGGCAGAATAATCAAAGCATTCCTCTGTAGAGGTTACCCCAGATCCCTGATTTACAAACAGATTCAGTGTACCGCTCCAACCAAAGATTTTCAAAGAAAGATCAGTAACTCAGATATTCCTCTGGTTGTCCCTTACCACTAGAGCATGGACAGTGGACAGGATCAGAACATTTCACAACTGCAGACACAAAATTCTGGCCTCATCGCCACTCACTCAAAACTTGTTCTCTAANCCCCCAACATTCGATACAAACAGTGTAGCACCCCAAATTGCCACCCGTTACCACAGTCATTAATATCACCACCCTCAGGAGCTCATCCTTGCAATAGCCCACATTGTAGCTCTTGTGCTATGCATCAGTCTTCCACATCCTTCAACAGCAGACTTGTCCTGTCCAGCGCAGCTACAACTGTGCAACAGAAAATCTCATCTACTAGCTACAGTACATTCACTGCAATGCTGAGTACATTGCCCTTACCACCAACACACTGAAAGAGAATGAATGGACGCAGAACGGACACTAAACAAGCCATAGATGGGGTTGATGTAAATGTACAGGAGGAGCCAGTTGCAACACATGCAGCATCTCACAACCATAACTTTGACTCTTGTTACACAACCAGAGTGGTGAGGGTCCTACCACCATCTAATAATAGTGCAGAACTGTGATGCTGGGAACTGGCCCACCAATACATCACCAAATCCAGACAGACACCTGGCTTAAACATAATGATGCTCACCCTGTTGGGTCTGGCGGTTAGCAGGCATCGTCAAGGCTCTTCCATCTTGGATGACTGAGATGCGGGAGTGGCCGTTCTGATGGGGTTACTCTTGGACCCTGCTGTGGTGGATTTGGCAACCTCTATTACAGTGTGCTGGGCCTTGGGAGGTGCACTAACAAGTGTTGGGCATCTCAGCACACGTGTTGGGATGTATCCAGATGTGATATTGAGTCATTTGACCACCTTATCAACACTGGTACGAGGGACGAAGGTGGGTGGTTTCTTCTGCGACGGCGGCAGCAGCAGCAATGGTGACACTGCATGTGGCACATGCCAGATGAGACTCTGTGACGTCCTTAATGTGCTGGTGGCTGGCCCCCTGGGGAGCAGCTTCTTTCCTTTTTCCAGGTGTACACCCGGTTTGCACCTGGATCTGAACTTCCCAGGACTCCAACCATGGCTAGACCTTACTTGGCTGCTTTCCCCCGTCGAGCCCTATGATGAGGCATAAGGGGGGTAACAGTTCAGAGAGGTGGATAGCGGGTGTTCGTAAGGGGTAGGCACGGCCTAATTGAAATAGGAAAAGGCTGTTGGATGGGTAGGCAGCCTGGACTACTGGCCTTCATTGTAGTAGCTTGGTGAGAGGAACGTCGTTGGCGGACCCAGGCACGAACTGGAGGGTGCATTAGTCCAAGTTAGCAACTGCTCTGGTGTTACCCAGGAAGGCAGGCTTCCTAAGATCCACGTCGCGACAGTGCTTCAGAGGGCAAAGGTAGGGAACTAAGGTTCCAGCTCGTGACTACACCTGCAAGAGTTTTGAAGGGTATGGTGACGAAGCAGGAGATAGCGGGAGCAAGGTAAAGAAAAATAGATGCTGGGAGTGACAACGTAACCAAGATCGATTTAGGTCTGTTTATTGACTGCTCATTAAACACACATAAACGAGCCTGTACCCTGACTAGGGCCTGAATGGCTGATCTTAGTTGCCAACTGGTATGTTCCCTACTCTCGGGGGACCGTGGTGGCTGAGCGGTTACCCTGCTCGCCTCCCACCATAGTGAACCGGGTTCAATCCCCAGCCGGGTCACTCCCGAATTTTTTTCATGGGGGGATTGTGCCGGATGATGCTGCTGGTTGGCAGGTTTTCTCTGGGATCTTGGCGCTTCTCCCTACTCACATCAATCACCCTCATCGGCTCTCAAGACCTCGCTGTTAATAGCTGCCTAAATTTCTTCACCCTAGTCTCGGAAGACATGGCAGCACTGTGGTGAGGGAGATCCCAAGTCAGTGAAACTCAGACTCGTGTCACTAAGGCGAGCTACACTGGAACTAGAAGTGCGTCAGCTTTGGTGTGCTGGTGAGCAGTTTGGCAGTGTCATGCAGAGTAAGACTAGAAGTCGTTTGGTTCTCTGGCAGTATGACGTTCTGCAAAGGATGACGTGACGTCTGTAGGCGCTCGGGCAGCGTAACGTTGTACAACTGGAGTGACGTGAGACAACTAGTTCGGTATGCTCTCGGGCAGAGTGACACCGTGCAACTGAACTGACGCGAGGCAGCCTCGAACTGTGGACTGCTAGCTCTATTTATATGCCGGTACACAGGGCCAGCGCGGGGGGTGCGGTGGTAGCAGTACAGAGATCGCGGAGAGAGAGAGGGCGGAGATGACCGAAGCTGGCTGCTACTTCTCCTCACACGGCCGGAAGGGTACAGAGTGGCGTCATGGTGCGAAGCAGGTTGCATCACAGCAGGATGCATCAACTGGGCCGAGCCAACCCTGGGCTTCAAGGCAAGCTGTGGTGTGTGCAGCGTAATGGCTCTTCTTAGGAGGGGGCCACGGCTGTGGTGATCCTAGATTGGGTAAATGACAATACCCATGGCGCGTCAATAAGATAACACCTCTATCCCATTTCAAATTTCTTTGGTCAGCCTGACAATTGAAATGACATGGAGACAGAAGCAGCAAAACGTGATAAGAAATGGGAATGCCACAAGTAAACCCCAAACCAATCTGTAACCACTACACCACTCAAACATAAAACAATTTTCACAATTATCCTTCCTGCAGTTGTTGGAAATTAAACTTTTTTTTTTTCAGAAATTGGCACCCTAGCACCAAGACATTTTTGGGCTTCGTGATAGCATATTTCAATTTAATTTTTAAATTGGATTTACAAAATGCTACTGCCAAAAAACTGATTGCATTTGGGTGATAAGACAACCAAATTAAAAGTTAGTCGATAAATGGTATACATATTGTTATGCTCTAACTCTTACTGGAATATGAACAAAGAATAAGATGCCTGGCAGTAGTATAGAAAGTTAGGACCAGTGAAGGAATTCATATAAAAGGGTTAAGCAAGGTATTTATTTAACAATTGTAACATAAGTAATAAGTAAATACAGGAGTTTAAGCTATAAGGCCAACTGAAGAAGGGAAGAAAGGAAAGATTATTTTTAATTAAAGTGAAAATGACTTAAGTAGGAACTCACCTGGTCTCACACTCCGGACCCTCTGCTCAGGTGGCAGATCGCCACAGACTCCTCGGCTGGCCGCCATTCAAGCCCCTGGACACTTGCTGACTGCGACAAATCTCCTCCCTTACAGTCCAGTCCACACTGTCCTTGTGTGTGTGTTATGATTTCTGATTGGCTCCCACTGTGCAGTGAAGCCGGAGTTTGCTAATAGTTTGTTGAATTTAGTGTGGAATGTCCTGATGTCTGGTGGACCCACATTTTCTATTCTCTGAATTTTATTATTCATGTATAGATATTCCATTCTGGCTCGCTGTTATGGTTATTTAGTTTTGCAAACTTGCCTGCGGCCTCCTTCACAGGTATTGTTACAACAGGTTGTGCAGAACGGGACTTCTATAACAATATGCTGTATATCCATTTGCTTTCCATTTGCTTTCCATTTGGACTGAAACTTGGAGCCTTGTGGTCGATAGTTCAGCTGTAGTGATCTCTGCCACCAATGTCACATAAGCATTTTAATTGACTTAATTCTGATAATATTGCAGATATATGTTGGTACATATATAGTGAATGTGAAGTTGTAATTGTACTCCCAGAGAAATAAGTTCAGTTCAGTGAAACCTCTTTAATAAAAACCTCAAAACGACCTGAATTCCTGCAGTTTGTATAAAAATGATGTTCGTATTAACGTGTGTTTGTGATAGTAATTATAAAAAGTTCTCAGAAAATTT
Organism: Clitarchus hookeri; assembly: GCA_002778355.1. Lineage (NCBI taxonomy): Eukaryota > Metazoa > Arthropoda > Insecta > Phasmatodea > Phasmatidae > Clitarchus > Clitarchus hookeri. The sequence continues at coordinate 214,830 of NQII01002690.1, forward strand.
TAATGCTTACTCTGTGATTCAGCATATCGGAAAATATGACATTATCACCAACAGCACGACTTCTTTTTGTCAGTGGACTGGATATTACATTGTAACACAAATTAACACATGTTTTTTATTTAACATACAAATTAAAATTAAATTCCTTTGTCACTTCAAGTGAAAAGAAGACAACATTGTATTAATGATATCTCTTTATTAAAGATGTTCTTTTTAACGTGGTTCTACTGAATTGGAAAAAGCACATTTACTGCTTTTATCTTTAAAAGACATATTCAACTTTTCTTTGTGTAAAAGTTTGTTTTAATTTTGTTATACTTTCCTGAATATTGCATTTATATTATAGAGTAAGTCAGGTACATTCTCAAAGTAAATTTTAAAATGTCCTTGAGTAATGAATAATAAAGGAAGGCAAACATTTTTTTGCATAAATTTATTCTCCTGTGTGTCCAAATTTATATAGGTTAGTTTGCAATACGAGAAAATTTTATTTTATTTTCACGAGATATTTTATTAGATTGTGAGTTATATTTAACAGTGTCCTAAGTAAGAATTGGTTTTCAATGGAAATGTTTGTCACCTTAGAAACCCATAACTAACAATGTCCAAGCTATGAACTATTTCACAAACAGTGGGCCATCTGCTGTGTGCGCACCATTTTCTTTCTTTACAGTTTTACTTGCACACACATACATAAACTTAAGGTGTGTGTAAATATTGTGCGACAGACTGCTCCTTTCGGTCATTTGCAATGTCCAAGGCAAAAATACACGTATGCTATCAAAGTTGTGAAGATCATTCTGTAACATTCTGTACAAAAAAGATTAAATTCAGGGATTAAAAAAAAAAGCAAACCATATGGGCTTTATTTTACTATACAGTAAACTCTTGATTCTATGACCTTCCACGATTCCCAGGAAAAAAATTTTTTATTGGGAAAACCTTTTCAATTAAACTTTTTCTCATGGTTCACCAAAAAAGGGTTAATTCGAGAGGGTCATTTCTCCAGGGGTCTTAGAAACAAGAGTTGACTACCGATAACATTTTTGGATTACTTGCGTCACGAGTACCAGTTCGTAATTTCCGCAGTCGTACCTGTTGCTGTGTAGTTGCAGAACATGTAGTTACCACACAAACTATTCTTAGTTGTATTGTTATTTTATACCAGTGGCATTTTAATTTCAGTTTTCATAAAGGAAGAAATTTCATGTGGAAAGTTGTGGTGTTTTATTTCACTTCTGCAGATTTTATTTTACACATAGAGTTGTGTTTAAATACTTCTTTCATTGCATAATGGTTATACATTTTATACTACATTTCCTTGAAAATTTAGGTTGTGAATATTATGTTAATCAATGGTTAGAAACTTGACCAAAAAAATATTAAATGTGCCTGTTTGCAATGTAAGTAATGTTAATAATTATGTTCCCGGTTGGCACTTGAAATCCATTCTTTGTAAACAGTGCAGATTTCCCTTAAAAATTGTTTGTTTGATAAAATGTCCAGTAACGGGGAGTGTACTGCCTATCAAGAAGCGCAGCAACCACTATGCTCTCCTCTCCTTCCATTCTGCCGTTGCTCTACGGCACAGTGCGACCTTGCTTCCTCCCTTAACAGGCCATGCATTTTCCTTTATCTTCAGCTACGCTCAGTTGTTGCTCGGCAAAATATTGCTTCCTCCCCTTTCGCTTCCGTATCTGGTGAGAAGGGATATTGTTGCCTAGCAACCAGCATGGCGTCCTCACATCCTTCCTCTGTCTACCGTCTGGTGGGAGTCAAATAGCTTCCTTTAAGGCTATTAGGAGGGTGAAAACACTTTGGTCATTCTCGGCTACCTTCAGCTTCAACTTGTCCTGGCCTGAACCACTTTGACTTGTTCCCTCCATGCTTTGTGAAGGGGAAGCTGGTAGAACTACCCTCTCCACAAATTTGTTTGTGTTGGGCCTTCTGTAATGGGGCATGTTCTTACATGTTCTGGCTTGGTTGCAATGCCAAAAAAGACTGTGACTTTCAGGTTATACAAGATTTTTACTCTTTCTAGTACTTAAAAAAAAAACCAGGTTGCGGCCATTATGCAATGACAACCATTATGCAGTGAAATACTGCAAGAGCGCTGGTTGAAAGCCAGGCCAAACTCCTCGCAAAATCAAGCCAGCTACAAGAGAAACATTATTTTGCAGGTGGTGCTCGTTGTCAACCAGGGCGACAGTGTACGTTCCACTGGACTGCATCACTTGAGTGTGCCCAGATGAGTATGGAGTCTTTACGCAGTCTGTGATTATCAGCGATGGGTGAATCATTGCTTGTTGTATTTTATTTTGTGGTTTTGACAGTTGGGAATTATTTTGGAACGATCTAAAGATGACGACATTGGTTTTTGTAAGGTGTAATTTTATGCTACGAAAGTTTGTTAAAATTTTGATATTCCATTTTATACATTTTTAAACTTTTACATTTAGAATTTTAATCTATATATACTTATTTAAGCAAATGTTTAAAAAAGTTGAGAACATCAACATACTATTATAAAGCGGTTCTATATGGGTTTATTTTCTGTAATGATGATTATAGTTAACTCCTAGTATTGTTTGTAGGGCATCAGCAAACACATTTCGTAAATTTTTTTTACAACTGTTATGGTAACACACTAGCAACAATATGGAGGGGTTGTAGGGAGAAGGATGTTTGCAAATCAGATTCTACATTTTCATAGGTAACGTGACATTCTACCGATTTTATAAGCAGAACAATTTGTGGGTCCCATACAAAGCATCATGTTGACCTCAAAACATTTTCTATTTAGCCGAAGACAACAGGGGCTGTGTTCACTGCAGGTTGAACTGCGCCAAATGGAAGGCATGTAGTTTGAACTGTTGTGCCACGTGTTCCAGTGCATACATTGTTCCTGTCCTGTGATGTGTGACGGGCTGTAGTAATGTGGACATACAACTCTTTCCTCACCACAGTTCAACAGGTTCTGTTCCTAGCAAGTTAAATCTGGATTTTTCACATGTGGGAATATGGCAGTCATTGTCGTTGGCTAGTGAGTTTTCTTGGGGCATTCCCATTATCCCCATAATTGCATTTTATTACTGCATGATCTCCACCTCACTTAAACCTCTTTGGCACTAAACACAGCTGTTAAGGATTGCCCAGTTATGTCTTTCTAACTGTCTGTTCTATAACCTGGGAAAGAATTCCAGCGTAATGCAGAAATTTGCAGGGGATAATAGGGGAGGTTTGTGTATCTTTGGTTACAGATAAAATCTTCATTATACTTTCAAAATTAAATAGTTTTGTAGTATGTTTATAGTTATCTTTGGAGGCATGCAGCATTGTACCATCAGTCCTGCACCAAGAGAGTGGAATTTCTTTAATTGCTACATACATGCTTATGCTATATCGTGCGAGGTCACATTTATCCCTCCACCATGAATATTTATGCCAAAAATAAACCCCTAATAAATGACATTTATTATGTGCCATATTGTATCTTTTCACTGTATGTAAGTTTCTTCTTAATAGGTATTTTTATCTTTCAGTGTTGTCTGGTGTTTTCTGTCGTTATTATGTCAAGATAGAGACTGTGGGAAAGAGTTACCACTGCTAACAGTTGTAATTTTGAGCGAGGATAATGCTGGCCTTCAAAATTAATGGTGATGGGTGTGTAAAGGCTGTTCACGGTAAAGTAAGCTTTTTTGAAAGCCCTGCTAAGTTTCTATTTCAGCTCGTTGGTTGCGTATCTTTCCACATACCTATCAAAATAAACACTACCATGTCACTTTCAGCTGGTGTTTGCACTAGATGGCTCATATATATCCACTGCCTACTCATTAACTAAAGAACAAAAAGTAATAATATTGCAGTCAGCACAATTAATTCATTCATGTTAATTTCAGTAAATAATATTGTGAATATTGACTGATGTTCATAATTATTTTTCTGCATAGATATAAATTAATGCCGTTAACTGTAATAAACACATCCGAGGCCACAGGAAAATGTGTTTGGTTTAGGTTGTCAACAGAATAGCACAAGAGTTAAACATTATTCTTTTTCCCGTTGTAAAAACAATGCCGAGACATTTTGAAGGTTCACCTTTAAAAAGTGTGAAAAGCTGGAAATGCTTGCTCGTTACATGCATGTTACTTGTCATAAGAATGGCATGCTTTTAGATAATTGTATACACTCCTTCATGCATAAGACAACATGCTTTAAACAATCAAGTGACCTAAGAATTATGTTAAATAACATTTGCGAGTAGAATTACAATGCACAAATACCTCACGAATCAGTTTCATGCAAAACTACGCACGAGTAAATAGCAGGCATTGCTATTACGAGTAATGACAACAATTGTAAGGAAACTCAACGGTGGAACAGAATTAATCCATATATTTACAGCATATTTCCACCGTAATATTTGTCACTCGAAGCAAGTTTTGTTAAAATTTGTCCAGCCACACAATTTTTAAAGCACATAACTCATTTGCCAAGGCCTACTGCTTTGCTTACGAAAAAATCCACTTCTCGCTTATAAAATTTCTGATAATATGTATACAGTTATAACTTGCTACTAGACAAATAGTAATATAAATCTTAAAGGTTGTAAAGTTCCGTCTCTATCTCTAAGCGTGGTTAATAATATTACCGCCTCACAGGTAGGCGCCATATTGTAACGTTGCGGAAGTATTACTTGTTGCCACAGCTTGCTCATAGGTAGAATACGAGACTCGGTTCCAGGTGACACCGATTAAGTAAAAAGAAGAAGTTCCAGATTAGTTTGCTTTATACTTTATTTATCATTGAAGTTTCACAGTGCTGCACAGACGACTTTCCAGTTTGCAGAGTACGAACTTTCACAATTAGTTATCCCAGTGCAGAAAACAGCGCCACAGTAGTTTACAGTTTGTTAATGTCTTAACTTGCATCGCAAGACTTAAGTTCCGAAGGCAGGAGGGATGTTTGTTCCCTCCTGGCACCCTAACGACCCCCCACACCGGCGGAAATAAGTTGATAGAATTTAAGTGACGTTAAATTGAAAAAGAAATGCGAACAAAAGATCTTACGGTCACGGGTGCTTGCCGGTGTGGGTGAAATTCTTCACGCCTAACGCGTCTTCACACGCCCGATGCGCCTTCTTCGACGGTTGGTGACTTGACTTTTAGGCGATAGGCACCACCAGTATATATTAGGCAGGCCTATCCCCCCTTTTCCTAAGATAAGCGCAAGGCCTCCGGCGATGCCAGTAGCGTCATCCAAACTACGCTGTGTCTCGCGCTCACAACATGTTGTTGTACTCGCAACTGCGTCACGTCGCAGCCACATAACCAAAACAACAACTTTCGAAAACCTTTCGAAACTAGACGGTAAACGGACGTAAACAGCAGATGTCCGCACACGTCTGCTCGACCAACAAACACGGGAAACTAGCCACCGCGGCTTTACTTGAAACTTGATAAAATATTACAAGGCTTTCCAAAGCTAAATACACACGAAAGAATTTACACTCGTGTCCCGAAAAATTAAGCATATTGCATCATTACAAGGTTCCATGGTTGGACTTACACTTTGAAATATTCACGATAGAAACTCATGCTACAATACCGAATCATGTGGACTTTTAATCGCATGATGCCGAAATCCGAACTGATGTGACGGAAGCCTGACAAGCTGGCACTTAGTCACATTGGTCATTTACTGCTATTTTGTTGATGCACAAATGCAGACCGGGGAAAAAAAAAACCAGAACAATGAACCAGCTAAGATGTCAGCCACGTGATGATGTGAAAGTGTCAGAAATATAAGTGTTTCACAATCATGCCAAATTTTATTCTTATTTGCATACAACTAAAAGAAACTGAATTGCTAGTGACAACAGTTTTTAACTTTACATTTAGTAAGATGTTAAAGTATGGAACTACTTCTCGTAGTTCGGTGCCAACTTAACCGTGAATATTGTGGTCATTGGTTGCGTTAAAATGTATGCGGTTGCGGACAGTTGATTTTTTTTATAGGTTGGTTTCAAGAGTGCTCACTTTATCGTAAGCTGCCTGTAGATGTGGACATTCCGTATTTAAGCAGTGCCAAAATACAGTTTGTGGTTCACTCTTCACTGGTTTTTGCAGGAAACGTTGCATGTGTTTGTTCTTTTTCAGAGGAATAAAGTAAGGAGTTTTTGCATATTAAGAGTGCAAACCTAAGAGGAATTTTAAAATTTGAAGTGAAGTTCAGGATTACTGATTAAGTAAGGTTGCTGTTGGCCAAAATCCATTTGTGTAATTTTTGTGTAAAATATTTGTAAAAAAATTTAACTTTGGTTTTTTAGTTGTTATTAGGGGGAGTTACTCTTTATGTTCTATTTTTAATTCCTGGATGAATAGAGATTTAGCTTACGGCTGTGTACTTGTAAGGTTTTTAAACTGTTTTGATAAAGCTTTGGTGTTTTTTGTAGTAACATTAAGTTCAGTAATTTAGCATTTTCTGTTTTATTGTTATCTTATCTAAGGCTCCCTTGGTTATGTTTGTAAGTTCAACACACTATTTATTATAGGCAAGAACTTTGTAAAGTAAACATAACTCTTAATGTATTGAAAATAATTTATTGCAGTTTATGCTGACATAGTTACTTGAATTGCGCTACACTGTCCTCTAAAGACTTAAAGCATGTGTAGATGACAGCATTTGTGGATTTGGACAGAACTGTTGATCATTGATGAAGGAAATGGAATGTGATTTGGTGATTGTGGGCACTGTGTTACTGATGAATGAAGCTGATCCAGAGAAGCATTGCTCATGGCACAGTTATTGCAAACAATTTCACATGCATCTGGCGTAACTGAAAAGAGAAATTTTCAGTTGTTTAAGTTCTTGTGTTTATTGCTAACCAACATTGCCCTAAAATTTTGACCGTAACGTTCAGAGGGAAGTGTGCTATCTATGCCATCTAGCTCATGCAAAATCCCAGTGCTTCCTATGCATAGTTTGTTACATGAAATTTACATATTGCTGTGTAACTGCTCTGAATTTTTACTTGTATGCTTGAAACGTCTTAAACAATTGTTGGATATGAGCATCAGACACAGCTGAAAGACTGCAAGATCATAAACGAGGTCAGTGTCCTCGGTTGTCATTAAAATTGTCACTCAAATTAGTCCATTCTTTCTTATTCAGACCCAACGGGTGGGTGTTATTGGATGTTTGGAAATATAATTTTTTCAGTGGGTGTTTTACTTGAATATGTATTTTTTTATTTATGTAATTGAGAGTGTGAAGGGGTCTAATAACACGGGAATGTACTATCCATACAGAAATGCATTACCAGGTCAATAGAATTATTTCACAGGAAAAAGGAAAAAGGCAGACAACCTGAAAAAAAATAATTTTGTGTGTATGGGTTGAAGGCAGAAGACAAAAGCTGGAAAGACAGCTAAAGATGAATTAACAAAATAGAAGGGCCCAACTGTTCACTGGTGCAGGGGTAGATCCAGGGAGGGGTCACTGGTCCTCCCCTCTCCCCCTCCAACTTCTCACAAAACTACAAATTGACACGAAACTGTCCTGTAACCTATAAATGTTTCAAAAAATGAAACAAGCATATATATGAGGATTGTTTTAAATATTGATGATTTCATTTCATTGCTGTTTCCTAAAATTGTGATGAGAAGTGTACTTCTGTAATGAATTGAAAGTTTAAACCTACATCTGCACATTGGGAAAATAAATCTCCATCCACTCGCCTAGCCTTAAAACCAAAAGTCTAGATCAACTCCTGCACTGGTGAAGATCAATAAAGATCAAGTATGAAAATCTTAGGTCATAATCTTCAGCATTTAGCCATGCGGTGCAGGAGAGAGTTTTGTTCATCTTCTTTTGGGTGTTCAAAATTTTCCTGGTTCACTTCCACAACACTTCAAAATGACAGTTGGCTTGCTTGTAGCATATGTGTTGTTTGTTAATTGTTCGTGTTTGCATTAAGCTGAAAATACAAAATGGTATGTAGTTATTGTATGAAATCACAAATGACCTAACACAACTGTTTACCGGTTTGGAAAATGTTAGGTTTTCGTAAGAAAAATGTTGTGAACTTAATGCAGAGTAGTTTTGACTGCTTAAAGGAGCAGGATACATTTTTCTACTGGTCAGAATTGTTATATAACTGTTTCTTGTAAAAAAAATTTTGAATAAAGTTTTATAATTGTTGTGATAATTTTTCCAGATTTTTATTTGAACCCTAAACTACAATTTGTATAAAGTTATGAATTTCAAGTTCATCTGTAGCATCTAAATCAAATCAAACACTGAACTTTAAATTTTGTACATTGTAGTATTTTTAAATATTTTTTTAGCGGTGTAAAATTTAAAGTGTGTTGTAAAAATAATGTGAAAATAAATTTGTAATGTTTATGTTTGTTAAAGAAATTTGAATACCACCACTCAACATGTTCGGCATTCCTTTATAATTACAGAACTCTGCTGGAGTTTATTGGAAGTTCATACTGTGCATCTGGCATGTAGTGAATTCTCTAAGGAGCAAAAACTACGTCAGTCAATTTTGATTTAAATTTTTTGTGAGTGTTAATGGGAGATTCATATCATACATGGATGATGTGTATCTTTTGCTTTGTAATGTTACATTTTAAAATGTGTAGTGTTATTTGGGCTGAGAAAAAAGAAAAAGATTTTGCCTGCTAGCCAGCGTTACTTTCACCATTGAGTAAACAAGTTTATCAGATACTAACTTTTCAGGTTTTTACATGGCAAAATGCTTGCTACAAATTTGCCATAATTTATACAGTAACACCTTTAAATTAAATACATTTTAAGTTTGACGCATGACGAATACTGGCATGATAATTATTTATGACTCCGCCTCATTTTGTATTGACACGTCACACCTAACGGGGTTTTAACCCAGGGCAGCGGCTTCCAGAGCCAAACAGCACACCCCTAGGCAAAGGAGGTTCAAGGAACGGCAGCTGAAGCCATCTATGCCATTATGTTATACATCATGTGTCTTGTAATCACCCCTGTGAGCGACAAAAGTCAGCAACGAAACCCAGCGCTGCCCCTAAGCGGGTGGCAGCATTGTAACCCGCACACAAGGAAAACCGCCACTTCCAGCCACCCCTGAGAGAATGCGGTGCTAAGGGAGGTGCCCACGTCCGAAGATACCCGACCAGCCAAAGGACCCGCACTGGCCATCTATATACGCCGCATACAGACCCAGAACATCAATTGTATACTGCCTCATGAAGGACCGCCGCTACCTTCCAGAAACCTTCTAGACCAGCGTCCACCCATCCTTGAAGAATTCGTCCCCTCCTTACACTCACTGCTACTTTGGTAGTGACTCGGAGTCCCTTCTGGACAACAGTAGAGATTAGTTAGGGTCAGTTAGTCATAGCTACTTAGCTCTTTTCTGCTCTTGTTAGTTTTTCCCCAGGTCCCGTTCACCTGGTTAACGTTGTCTACTTACGCTGGGATTCAGTGCAATACATAGCTAGGAGATAGTACGTGCCACCGTGTATTTCTCTGGGCAATAAACACACATTCTTACCTAACTCCATGTGCTTATTATATGGTGATTGTGACTTGAGGCCTCGTAGACATCAAACCCACAAAGGAGAAGCAGGAGACGGCGTCTTGAAACCCACTTTGTTGAAACTAGTGTAGGACTGTGGACTACCCTTAATCGGGCACACGTATGTAACTAAGCGTAAACCAGTCGACTGCTACCAGTACCTTGAACCAAGTACTCCAATACTTGGAACATTGTAAGGTGGAGCCACAACCACTAGGAATACCTCCGACGAAGTGGCTAGACATCCAGAATAGCTTACAGACTCCATCCACTGCATTCTACTTCGCTGGCTGGAGTGATAGGACTGATTCTGGGTGGCCTAACCGCTTCTGGTTACACTTTAGCCAGGAACTTGCCGCCTTCTCCTACTTTGTGTGGTAGACCGTAATACATTTTCCATATACCCTTGGCCCATTGAAGCGGTGCAAAGTAGAGAGGTAAGAAGGCTGCTACTGCCTCTAGACCTAGTCATTTGCTCTACAACCCATTGCTGTCTGACCTCAGCAGTCCCTCTCCACAGGATCGAGCTCAAGCTGCCCGACGACTNTCATTTCAGCCACCCCCAGAAGATAGCCGGCAAACAACTCCCGACTGTAGTCCATCTACGACCGGGCCTACCAGTACCCCTGGGCCGTGCCAGCCCATACTTCCAGGCTCCGCAACCAACCTACTAGCGCCCGACGTCTCACTCCAGACGTTGACCCATGAGCCTTACTGCCTGGACACACCATGTGTAGCAATTGGGACAACCAGCGAACGGCAGTCGCAATTTAAGGCATTGCTTCCACTGGCAATTTCATACGGAGCAACCTTCTCACGCCAAACCAATAAGCCTGCCTAACAACCACCGACCAAAGGTCCGTTGACTCAGTCAGACTGCTTCCTCTAGGTATAAGGAAACATAAGGCATGTCATCTGAACAGGAAATAAAGCTACTGCGGTGGAGTTTCTAGTGGCCCCGCAGGTAGAAGAAGAAGCAATCTTGGAGCAGCACTGCGTGATAGATTCCTGGCGGCGCCACATTTGTGTCAAAGATCACAAATGCTGAAAATCAGCTGTGGATGCAACCAAGATGTCTCAACCCCTTCTCCGACCTCACCACAAAGTACAGCGAAACACATTCGCCTCCTACAGCTGACAGTAGGGGGACACCCACGAGCCAGAATCACCGCAGAACCTGGGGACCAATCATCAGAAGCAAAGACCCAGACGTCGCCATAACCAGCCAATACCCACACTTGAAGAACCTCAGCGCTTCATACTCCGCCAAAGCATACGTCAAGCCAGAACCCCAACCTACGTTTGAATGTTAACCCAAGAAGCACCTGACTTACTCTGGTAAGAAACCAATGCCAAGCACCTCGAAAAGCGCTATCCATCAGAACACTGCCCTCGACCCCGACATACTACATCAGAAAAGTGGCTGCCAGGCTCGGCCACATGACCTTGACTGGGTATGAACTCTCGTGGTGAAGCCCCTTGGACAGAGAGCCCCGCCGATGACCCCAGCCGCCCGGCACCATCTAGGAGGAAGGTGAATACCGCAGCCAGACGAGGTAGAGCAGCCCGAAGAGCTCCTACCTCAGAGGTAACCCCAACCGTGTCCACCCAGGAGGATGTGGTGACCAGCAGCGTCTCGACGCCGGAAGGCCTCGAGACCACAGCTGCCAACCCAGCTCTCGAAAAGGTAGGAGAGCCTCTCGAGCTCTCACCTCTGACTACGACCCTCATAACATGTGCATGTGCGTAGGAAGAAACACCAACTCCTCTCACTAGGACTATAGCTAGCTACGCACATTAGGGTGGGTCACTTTTGTACGAAAAAAAAAAAAACACTTTTTCATCGGGCACAGTTAGAAAACTGTGCCAAACGATGTCTTCAAATAGCATAGAAAGTTTGATTGCAATTGGAATTCATATTCTGCCTCCGGATCCATCTCAAAATAGTCAAAAAAATTCGTCAAGAAAGGTCTTACAGCATGGTATAGGAAATCACTCCAGTCAACGATATGTACAAAATGAAACTACTGAGATTGTTAGTTTATTAAACATTTACTAAAGAGGAAAAATATATTTTAAAGCATTACACAAATAATTATTACAATAAAAGGTTAAATAACACCAAAATCTTTCTTGCTATCGAACTTCGGCATTGTTTTTCGTGACTCTATTTGGGCTTCTATGTAGCCTTCTCTCTCACTTTTATCACATAAAGTGATTGAAGCCTCAGTCTCAGCTTTCACAGCTCTTTCGACTGCTTGTATATGACATGGTAGACGCAATAAAGGCAGGTCTCCTTCTCCTTTTTGTTCGATAAACAACAGGAATTCTTCTTCGCTCACATGTTTTAATATTGGAGGTTCAGTAATATTTTCCTCCCAATCCAAAATGTCGTAATATAATATTGCATCAAAGTTCAATTTTGGTAGCTGAAACAGTCGCAAGCTATTTGATGTGGTCCTTCTGGCTTTCAGAAGTCGACGGGCTGCTAATTCACGAATGTGCGGTTGGGGGTCGGTCAGCATTGCAAGCAATAAATTTTCCGGGTGTGCGAAATAGCTATTTCTTTGAATGACTGGGTCGACAACTGCTTTCAAAGTTGTTGATAAATATCGGGTTTGCTCGATGAGTTTGAATAAGTTTCTTGCTCCATCTTTACAGCTGGGGTGGGATTTGACAGAAAACCATACCGGAGCATAAGCCTTGACAATATAGGTTGCAAGGGTAGTTAGGTTTTCACAGGGAGCGTCCACCGAAACGTACAGACGGAGAATTCTGTTGGCACGCGTTAGCCATCGGGCATGGGACATTTTGCCTGGTGATTTGTTCCCTAAATCATTAGGAAATATACCTGTTGAAACCGCTTCGACTATTCTGTACAAATATTTCTGGTCGGTACTATCATCTTTAGCAGAAAGCTGTGGTAAGTCCGTGAGAATAGGTTGAAACTGAATTACTGGTCTTTTTTTCGCAGTTTTGGAGTTCTTTCCCAATAGTTCCTGAAAATGTCTGCGGTCCGGATGTACTACCATCAATGTGTTGAAATAGATGTCTGAGTGGTAGTTCATTCATATTTAATAAGCATATAATCCACTGCAAAGGTTTACCCAATCTTTTTTCAAGTAACCTTAAAATACTGCCGTATTTGCCGACATTCACATTGGTTCCATCACACCCAATTGCCATCAAAGATCCTATAGATATATCTGCTTTCAAGAAAAAGTCGGCAATTGCTTGTTCTATGTTTTTCGCACTGCCAGAAGTAGGTACGATATAACCCAAGAACTTCGATTCAGGTTCCTTAATCAAAGATATATGCTCTTCAATTATGCTTTGCCTGTATTTTTCCCCTTTTTTTCCAGATATAATCAAGGTTTTGTCCTTTCGTTCGTCGAAGTACAATGCAGGTATTTGTAAAACTCTTTGTTGTGCAACTATACCTTTTCTATTTTTTTATCGTTCTCGACGCTGCTTACTTTTGTCTATAACTTGAGAATTAGACGCTTGAAGAACTGCCAAATAGATGGCTGCCCCTGCCCTATCCAACACTCCATATCTATTGCATGTTTTTGACAGTAAACCTTAATCAACTGGAAAATTGGAATTACTATCCGGTTTAGTACTTTAAGGTCGCAACTGAAGTTGGGCTTGGTCTTTACAATCAGACTGGCTACATTATGATGTGCTGCTGAGCTCCTCCATACATTTTTCGGCTACTTTTTGACGTTTACTCCGATATTTTTGTCGCAATAGCTTTCTTTTCTGTGTTTTTGTAATTATGCTTGTTGTGACAACATCTGTCCCCCTATCAACGTTTTTTCTAGTCGTTCATTGGTCAACTATGAAGTTTTGTTCTCTTACAAGTATTTTTTTCTGGTTAGGGCAGGTACATTTAGAAATATCCCGACACTTGCAAGCCGAAATATCAAACAAGGTTTTACTTCCAAGACGAAACTCTTCCAACTTGTTTTGCGGTATTTTTGGGTGAAACTTGAGAATGTTTTTGCACTTTAAATGATATGCCTTTAACATTGCTTTCACTCGTTTTTGTTCTACTGTAGGAATAGAAGCTTTAGTCCATATTTCTATAAGTTTTGCAATTACAATAGTCTCTATTTCTTTCTAAGTGGGTTCTTTTTTAGATTCCCTCTCATGTTTCATCTTGTGTCGGGTTCACTCATAACACTTCATGATTTCTTCATACGTTGGTAACACATTGTCTTTTAAATCACATATATCACCGAACAACGCACATTTCCAATTGATACGAGTACGATTCATGGTTAAAATGCACGAGAAAACACAAAACAAACAACCACACTCTAGTTAGCGACAGGCGACACTGGTTGTTATTGTCTCAAAATGTGTGTCATTTGTCACGTCTAATGCCCCCCTCCCGCTCCACTCAAAAACCTTCCTGCTTAGTATTAGTAAAACAAAGTATATTTTTCATTCAATTCGATGTTAATCACTTGTATAGAGTATTTCTATATTATTTTTTTATTGAGAAAAAACCTCGAAAAACAATTTTTTTTAAATCTTTAATCACAATCTGGTGGCAATAAAACTCAATATAACGTAATAAAATTTTATGTATGGATTACCAACACCATTTAGCACCTTTAAATCGCTGTGCCCCTTACAATATTGAGAAATAAAAAAAATGACCCACCCTAACGCACATACAGGTCAAATATATACACCACATTCAATCTGCTGGATATGGCCAAGTAGTATGATGTTACGTCTGGGTACCGGCGTGTTGACTGCAAACCCTGCTGGACGACCTGAGCAAGTGGGAAGCTGCAACAACCTTCAACACTCGAACACTGGTGTTCCATAACTCCGAGAGCGAAGAGAGATGTCTGGCCTTATACCCGACACAATGCAGCTTTGTTGTGTGTCCGTTGTATTACCTGTGGCCGGACACGGAGCTGCCTTGCACCATCAACAATATGATGGTTCGTGCGAACGAAGAGAATATACGTCAGGCATGTTTTACACAGTCAATTGCATGTGAGCTGTGCCATTCCAACAACGGTTTAATAACCCCTTGGACAGAGACCTGTACTTGGGAACGTCACACGACCATCATGAAGGGTGGAGCGAATATGTCGATGACAATGTGTTGCCCACTAATGTGCAACGTTTGACGACAGTAATGTAAGCACACCGTCACCGGCATATAAGAAGCGCCAGTCGTTACATCTCGCCCGCAGTCAGCAGCGATGGAGCCTTCAGTAGATAACCACCGCCATCATGAACAATATGCTCGACAAACGAGAGACTGCACAGTTTGAGCCAGAAAATTAAAATTTACGATCTGTACTTGTTGGATATATGCTAGTATTTAAACCAGAGTTTGGATACTAGAAAGTGTAGGTATGTGATGGGGAAAATCATATATGGGGATATCATGATGCGTGGGTTAATTTCCACAGCGAGAGTATCTTCCACGATATAAGTACGATAGGTGTGCCATTGCTAATATATGGCCTAACAGCGGCAGGTGGTCACATTCTCGCAGTACAAGCAGAATTTGAAGATATCGCTGAACTGCATCGCAAAAACAAGAAAGTGGGCTTTGTCCTACACTAAGTAGACAATGGGGCAATTTGCAAATGGATCCTACCCTACGTGGCCAAGTTATGCTGCATATATAAGTAAATATATTAATGAACTTACGTGTGTGTACTGCCAGTACATCATGAAGACCTAGAGTACGGACACGAACAGCTCGACCATCGAGTGACAACTAAAATGTCGGAGTCAGTGTAAGTGTATGCAAGCCATCTGTTCCCTTGTTGAGCACAGGTTAGCGCTGTTGGCTGGTGTTTTTAAATAGCTGCAACGTCACGCCCCCTGACCACGCACACGGGGGAGAGAGCAATATAAGACTGACATATCCGACTCGCTGCAATCGGTGGTCTGTCAAAGATTAGCACACAATTTCGCCAAGAAGGTGTCTACACCAGTGTGACGCCTGGACATAGCAGTGTAACCTACAGTTTCTGAGATGTGTCAGAGCAGCGTATGTACAGCTAGGAGTGCGATAGTGTTGTTTATTGGCTGCTGGCCTACAACCTAACATCCTTTTAATATTTTTCCACAAATGATTACATGCATCACATATGGTAAGTGCAGCATCTTCAACATACGGGCTGCGAGGACGTGGTGTTGGTACATGAATGCCTACACGACGCCATCTTGCTTTACATGGCCGACTACCAACCAACGGCAGAACCTCCCCCAGTCTGCGTCGAAGTCGAGGTATCTCAGCCAGCAGCAGCAGCAGTGCCGCTAGCGCCCCCTGTCCACGACGTTGACGATGAGGCTACCTAGCTGCCAGCCGTCGTCTCCATGGTCGTGACATCATCGACATCAATTCCAGGGCGTAAGAGGACTGAAAAGACGACAGCTCTGGACGGCGCCACGGAGTCTTTGACACTGCCAGTGTAGCGGAGACGTCCTCGAGCCGCCCGCAGATGGCGACGGGTCACCGAGACGCCCGCAGATGGCGACGGGTCACCGAGACGCCCAGCACTTCTGCAGCACCCACTGTGTCCGATGATGTTAACACCCGCACAATATACCCGACGTGCTGTCTCATACAAGTCAGACAGCAGTCTCTGCCAGACATTACATCGTAATTTAAAAACTATTTCTAAAAGTGTATGTATGTGGGGCGAGGCGGAGTCATATGTTAGTACATCAGATTTGTGTATATTATTATCATAAATATTTGGTCTTTTGCCTTGCAATTATTTGTGTTTATCTGTGTCTGTGTGTACATGGAAAGAGCTATGTAAATCGCTGTGACAAAATTAATGCATATATATTTGTAGCCATTTACGGTACGTTCTTAATTTGCTACTTACCAATACCGTTATAGTGATAACATATATATATATATATACTTTTATTACCTGTATGATGAAGGCAAGACACATATTACACACACATACAGCTGCTTGTTTTCCTTAAAAGTTGCCAGTATAGTAAAGGTAACTTTATTCTCTGTAGAGAGAGATATAGAGAGAGCGATGCTGTATATACACGAAACACACAAATAACTCGTGAATAGGATCATATGTCATGAACGCTGGAGACTGTAATCACTGGATATGTAGCAAGGGAGAGAGACACAAGTCATACAGGTTCCTTTATCATTATTCAGGCGGCCGTGCGCGACCGCTGCCTCCCTGCACAAGTGTAGAGAGGGTTGAGCGATCCCTCTCCCTCCATCCCGAGTGGACATATAATTTATAAAGCTCCCACCGACCTGTAGACAAGTTACTTGTGATCAGCCTGCTCGTTCGGGTGTGCCCTGATCGCCTGCATCTGCTACACGCTGTCTTTGCGTACGTACGTCGATGTTAGCCATACTTCGCTTCTAATGCTTGTGGTAAGTATAATTTACAAATCGGTGCTAGTTTCCCCGACAAACTTAACACTCGTGTACTTAATTTTATTTGCTCAATTGTGTGTACTACATTTCGTTTGCACATGAGTGTAATCGCTACTTGTTGGCTCGTCCCATTAGCGCACATGTGTGTCTGTACGCTTCACGCTAGTCGTGGACCGCCGCTGCCATACAGGAGGCTGACCCCCCTGCAGGCTCTGAGCAGGCTATCATAGGGGAGGGAGGACATGACCCCGCGCTCCCTCCACCCGTGAGCAGGCGTGCCATTCGGCAGTCTGTGTTGGTGAGGGAAGCGAAAGCAACCAATGGATCCTGCTGGTGGCGGTCCTTTCCCGTGCCCTTTCACATGTGAGGGGCAAGTTCGGTTTAGCAACGTCCCCTTCGCAGGTGAAGCCTCTGATGTCTACAGGTCATTTGCCTTGCTTGCAGAGATATAGTAAATTCATGTTAATTTACAGTTCTTTTGTAATGAATGTATGTTGTTACCGAGGCGCAGCCCGTGCAGCGTATACACACACTCTGTACCGCACCTGTCTGCTACTATCAATATTCATATTAGGGGAAATGAACGAATGGTGATAATGATTGAAGTTAGGTGTTTAATTAATTTGGGGCAAATAAATACTAACATACTCCCAGACTGTGTATAAGTATAGTTATCTCCCCTCGCCGCCCTCCGAAAGACTAGCTGACCGTACTACGTCGACGTGGCGTGCTCATGTGGTGTGTCTGGGACTTTGCAGTATGAGGTAGGAATTTGACTGTCACAGAATGCAATGGCGTTGGAGCAAACCAAGTGAAACCTGGCGATGTTTCACACATAGCCTACCCTTCACGTAACATGCTACAGGGGACATACCGATATAATCTATTTACAGTTTCTTCACACTCTTTTTAATCAACCCATGTATGACAGGTTTGGTTGTTCCCTACAAATGTCAGGTATTGCAGACGTTTTATGCTTTTTTTTTGGTAGCATACAATAGATGCCTTAATAGATACATAACTTATAATATTTAATTTATAACTAAAATAAATAAATACGGAGAAAATAGGTATACTGCAAATGTCTACTAAGAGATAGTTCTTATGCAGTGTGCTGTCTCTTTGGTGTGATTCAACAGACTTAGCTTGGCTTTGTTCGCATGATGCGTAGGAATATCCTGGAAGTATAACTTCAGCAGGGCTTCGGAAAAGTTTGAAGTATCCCTGAATTAACTATAGTAGTCTGCACATTAGGTGTTTTATTTATGCTCCTTGTGCATGGGAGGGCATGTGATCGATGTGGCCCTCTCTTGTGTACATCGACTCACGAGTGTGTTTGCAGCTATAACTGGCTGCGTGCACCTGGTTGTCCCTCTGCGACGTGGGGAAGGGATGGCGCTGTGACGGAATGCAATGACGCTCGGGCAGAGAGAATGGGAGCACTCGGAGATACCTTTTTTTTGTATGATTTCCCTATACTGTGTGGTTATACAATCGATACGACTCGTGGGTGCATTAGGATAGTTGTGAGACATGGAAAATTTTCAGGCAAGCTTAGCGGTATGCATCAGCGGTATGCATTTTCCCCCCATAGGTTCTCTCCTGGTCGTAAGCTGATGAGCAGTCCTTAGCACGTTTCATCAGGTCGGCCAGTCGAGACATACATCCTTCATCGTTAGGTTTTTTCCGGTGTGTCCACGAGCAAGATGGATTCTCGTCGTTACTCCTTTCAGTCCTTCCCTTCTTTAACATCGTCAACATCATCATCTTCTCGTTCTCAGTCATCATCACAACCATTGTCTAACGCACCTACGATGCGACCAATTGCATTACAGTGCGGTTTCTGTTATCGGGTGTTTTCCGATCTGTCTAATAGCTTGCGCCATGAACGGACCTGCGCCCTTTACCCATACCGAGAGGTTACAATGCATGTGCGAGAGATGTGGCACGACATTTGCTAGTGCTGACAAACTTGCCAGACACCTTCGAAGCTGCACAAGACTAATCAGGCAGGACGCTTCGACCCCCTGCACCTTATGTAAGGATAGTTTCGGACTCGCTACCTGCCAAATGACATGAGCGTAGCTACTAGGTGAAACTAGATGCCAAGACACTGGAGTGCAGGAGCTGCGGGAGACAGTTAACCTGCTCTTACATTCTGCGAGCACACATCGCTAAATACAATGGCACCACTGCCCCACAACCAGCAATATGAGCCTGCGCGGCCAAGCCAACTTTCATCTTGCCAGGCCCGTTCAATGTGCTACAGCCCATGCCATTTGTTTCGGATCGCCATAGGGCTGTCATCACTGGCGCCAACGAAAGTAATGCGTATGGGTTTGTGGAGGTGGAGAGCACGTTTCAGGGTGTCATGATGACATACATAGCCGAGAATACCTCTAGATAGGCTATGGATATTTGCAGCTACCTCGCGAGGATGACAGTGAATATCATCGGCCAGCTAGAGCAGGAGATCGAGGATCAGAGATCGATTAAGTTCAATATCTTTCTGGAGTGCGCATATGGAAAACCGGAGCCTCGCGAAGAAGAGACGTGCCAATGCGCGCTTCAAGACGAAGAACGTGCCCCTCCTCAATATTGGCGACATTGAAGATGCCTTGTCGGCCACCATTGCCAAGATGTGCCCGGAGGAGGACGAGTACATCTGTGAAACAGCTGCGTGTCAGCAAACTTGACCCACTTGTTTCAAATGGGTGATCCTAGAATGCTTTGTAGAGGGTGCGAATCCTGAACGTGTCAACCGAAAGTATTATGACCTGGAGACATGTTTCAACTTAGGTGGACTAGAGTTCCCCACCCCTCTTCAATAAATACCCTTGTTCGAGACTACCAATCCAGGGGTCAGTGTCAATGTATATGCACTCGATGACAATAGCAAGGTGGTGCCTATACGGGTATCGAAGGAGTAACTGGCACAGCACTTCGACGACCTAGTAATGATGATGGAGAACAAATAATTCATTACTGTTATATATCTGATTTCTCCCGCTTGGTACGTTCGCAGGTGACATCACACAATGGATTGTTGCACATCTGCATGCGATGTCTCAAGAGGTACGATAATTAACCACGAGTGACGGGGCTTATGGGTGCTGAAACACTTGCTAAGCACAGGAGCTATTGCAACGAGTATGCGCACGTCTATGCCGACATGCCTCAGCCGGAGAAGAATGGTAGTCCTCCTGTGCTCAAGTTCCAGAATTATCATAACATCGATAAGGTGCCTATAGTCGTGTATGCTGAATTCAAGCAATGCTAGTGCCGGTCCAAATGTGTCGCCCAAACCCTGAAGTGTATTACACCTATATGTACAACAAGCACAAGCCCTACGTCTATGGCACCTACGTCAAGTTAAATAATAGCATTATACCGGCCTACAAGACCACCAGTTCCCCCCCTCCAACTATCAAAGATGTGAAAATGTACACCGGGGAAGATGCTTCGAAGCACTTTATGGAGGAAATCGTGAGGATTGGCAATCTAGTGAAGAAAATATGTAGCCATTCCGAGCCTATGCGTACGCTGACTTCTGGCGAACGGACTGGCTACTCTCTGGTCATCACCTGCTGCCACTGTTCTGGCCCTTTCACCAGCGATAATCGCAAGGTGCACGATCCAGATCATTTCACCAACAACTTTGTCGGTGTGGATTGTAATAACTGTAACAAGCACCGTCAAAACTTCAAGAGAATGCCAATCCTCTTCCACAACTTGACATACGATGCAAATTTCATCATTAAGCAGATTCGCTTCGATACCCAGGACATATTTACTATCCCACACATAGAGGAAAAACTTATCACCTTCAGCAAAAGTTTGGGAGACAAATTTACCATTCAAGTTATAGATACATTTAGGTTTATGTCTGCCAGCCTCGCAACACTTTCGCAGAACCTGCCATCGTCCTAATTTAAGACTACAGCGATGTTCTCAGCTCGAGTTGGTGACTCGGAAAGGAGTTTTCTCCTACGACTATGTCGACTCGTAGGGGAAGTTCGCTGAGGCACAGCTGCCGGGAATTGATGTATAATACAACCGCCTTCCCCAGATGCGGCATCACCCAAGAGGATTACCACCACGCGCAGACAGTCTGGGTGGCTTTTGGGTGCTGTATGCTACAAGAGTACTCAGAGCTGTACTTGAAGACCGATATTTTACTGCTGTATGGTGTGTTTCAGAATTTCTAGGATTTATGTCTGATAATGTACTGTCTGGATTGTGTCTGCTATGTGAGTGCCCTCAGATTCTCGTTCGATGCAATGTTGCGGTAGATGCAGGTGGAGTTAGACATCCTTGTTGACTACGACGTCCACCTGTTTATTGAGGCTGGTATACGGGGAGGGATGGCACAGTGCATCAAGCATCGCGTAGTGGTAAACAACAAGGATGTCACTGCCATGTATGATGCCAGCAGGCTTTTTATAGGATGCTGCAATTCAACCATAAGGCGTGGCTGAAGCCATTTATTGAGCTGACTACAGGGAAACGCCTTCTAGAAGGACTTTACAAGCTGATGAACAATGCTGCATACGGTAAGCTCATGGAGAATAAGTGTAAACTCCAGAGTATGGAACTTGTATGCACTGAACTGCATACGAAGAAACTCACAAATCCGGCTTTAAAATGCCGAACTGTATATAGCGAATCTCTATCGCTGGTAAAATTAGAACATGAAAATATTATATTTGATAAGCCTATTTACTCTGGCTTCACTGTACTTGACCTGTCGAAGACTCCCATGTATCGCTTCCACTACGATGTCATTNTAAGCCTATTTACTCTGGCTTCACTGTACTTGACCTGTCGAAGACTCCCATGTATCGCTTCCACTACGATGTCATTCGGACAGGGATGGTAGTATTGTGGGCCTGATATATACCGACACCGACTCCTTTGTCATGGAAATCGCCTGCCCGACTTCTACAAGGACCTCGCCTCAGACTCGGCACTTATGGCCGAGTGCGACACCAATGCCTACCCTTCCACTCATCCCTGCTGCTCGCACGCCAATGCAATGTGATTGGTAAATTAAAGGATTCTTGTGGAGATAATGACATGGTAGAGTTTGTTGGGCTGAGGGCGAAACNTCTTGTGGAGATAATGACATGGTAGAGTTTGTTGGGCTGAGGGCGAAACTATATGCCTATATGTGTACGGAAAGGTTGTGAAGTGAGCTTAAGTTGAACAGATGAGTGTCGTGCAAAATACGATCACCTTAGCAGTTTATTAACGAATATTATTGAACCAGCAAGTATTGAAAGCACAGGTCAACAGCATTAGGTCGCACCATCACGAAATATATACTGAATGTTCCTCTCCCTGGCATTGTCGAAGCTGAAGCAATTCCATTCCCTCTCCCACAACGAATGATGTGTGTATGTGTTATGATATACAGTATTAAATTTATGTGTTTTATTTCCAGCAGCATGCTGTAGCTCATGCAAGAGCCATATTCATCTTGTCAGGAATGTTGCTGTTGGTAAAATGTGGCGTTGTTGAATGGTGGCATGTTGTAGCATGTGCAAGAGGTATCCTTATGTTGTCAAGTGTGTTACCGATATGTTGTGATATGTGTACTATTTCACATTCTACAATCACTCATGCACGTACTTGTGCACTGGATTTGGCGTCTAAGTTGGGTCTTCGATATATGATCTATAGTCAATTCCTGGGGAGCTCAACACTTATCCTAACGAGGGTTGTGAATGTGGAATGGTATTCATATCACACTAGCACTGTATTAGTAGTAACTAGTGATCGCATCCTTTTAGCACATTCTTTTTTTACAGCGCTGTTCTCCCCTTTTATCTTCATCAACCTCTACTGTACTCTTATTACTGTCGTACTTTCCCCTGTTTATGTGTGTTCCTTTGTCTGTTTTTTTTTTTTTTAGGGGGGTCTTTTTTACTGTTCGCAGTTTCGTAAACCGTCTGTGCAGTATGCTTGCGATGCGACTGGTGTAGTTATTACTGAACATTAAGAAAGAAACATTTCCTGCGCGCAAGAGTCCCAGCTACGTTCCCTTACCGTGCGCAAGCGCAGACAAGTTGGACGTACACCTGTGCGCACGTGCTCTCGAATGCACAGACAAGTTTTAGAGAGACAGATATGTGAGTGTGACACATGTACGTTGCTATGCAATTGGTTCTGCTCGTGTGAATCTATATTTTTATGTAGAGACGCGATCTGCCCAAATTTTCTTATGTATTGGCGTGAACCACGTGTCCACGAGTTCCTTGTGCCCACTCTGACTGTCGTAGTCACAACAACTACACCAGCTACACAGGGCCGCATCAACCACATCAAGCCAAGAGTGCGCATTGTCAGTCGACAAGAACGGAATTTGCACCTTCTTGCCGACAAGGATTACACAACTCAAGAGACCACCCTACTAATGTATTACATGAGGTAACTCTTTTAATAAATAGTTAGGTGATCCGAAACGGTGTTTACCCCAAAGCGCACTGGCAATTGGTCGTTCCGTCATAGCATCTCGCACCACGACCTACGACATGACGCACCACCAAATGACATTGAACTGGCTTGTAGGCTGAAGTTGAAGTGATAAGTGCCCCAAAGTGTCACCAGTAGTGCGCAGCATTTTTAAAAACACATTTAATACAGTCACCACATTCATAGCCACTGTCCGGGATGTGTTTTGTTGTATTAAGTGCAATCAAGCATTGCATTCCACATCCCTTTGCCCAGGTGGCCTCGTCCCTCCCTTCAGGAGACAGCTACTTAGCAAAACTGTAGGCAGTGAAATTCAGACACGTCACAGGTAGTGAAATTCAGACTCTTTTTACAAGAAAAAGTAATAATTTATTAATGTTTTTTTTATAAAAGGTAAATTATATTTTCAAAATGGGAGATTGCCTCTAAAGGTCTCCATCCTTGCAATATGTCATTTAGTACGGTCACATGCCCATCAACTTCGCAACTTCAATCTTAACAGACATTTGTTAATAAAAGGGGGGTGTCACCAATGTGTTCATCTAATTTATACCATTTTGCACCATTGCAATCATATCACATAGTGTTCATGTTATGTTTCATCATTCGCTGTTTGACTTCGGTTCTCGTCACTCGTGATGGAAACCGAGGTCACTCAGCTGGTTCGTCTCAGCACTCGGACCAGACCAGCGGCGTTGGTTGCCCACTCATCGAGCCCTCTCGGTACCATCTTTTAAGCAGTAATCACTTCAGTGCAATATTAAATTAATTAACTGGTACATTTATTTATTTATTTTAGTTACCGTGAGGAGAGCCACCCGCACTCTCACCAGAGAGCTTCATGCTCCAGCGTATCCGCATAACACGACACTCATTTTAACGCTGAAGTCACCGGCAGGCCATAATTGCCTTGTCTGTTTTCTTTTATTATTCACATGTAATCAAGCACAGTGACTGAAAAGCTTTACAAAGTTCAATGTATGTTAATTCATTGTCCTCCAGGACATGCAGGATGCTACACCTCTTGTAACTCCACCCACAATTTTCTAGCATAATTCAGGCGTACGAGATGGCCTACAGTCTCACCATAAGGTGTAAATAGTGTAACAGTAAGTACGAGACATCATCATCTGCAAACTGATGGAGGCACCCAGGGCCCCCTGGGCCAACCACCGAACGACCCACATCACTAACTCTCCACTGGGTTATGGTGCCGGGCAATTCTACGCTCAACCAACCCTGGGTCACCTCGACCACGTCAAGGTGAAGTAAGAAATTGGTTTAAACCAATGTCAGAAACAGAACACATGTATTAGGAACCGAATTCATAAATAGTCAGATATTTAGAGAAATCTACCACTCTGATCCTAAAATAATTAACAATGGTGTACCCCAAAGCAGCATCCTTGGACCAGTCTTATACCTTACCTACATAAATGATCTTACTCCCAATATAACAGACTGAAAAATAGTTACCTATTTTGATTACACCAATATAGCAATAAGCAGTGCAAATAGTAAGCTTCTTGAATTAAATAAATGATACTTTAATAAGATTAAATAATTGGTTCACTTCTCACAAATAACTTTTAAATACTAATAAAACAAAATTGATACGGTTATCTTAAAAAGAATTATCTACAACACTTAAACATTCACACTGATGGAAAGACAATAGAGAGTTTGGTAAACACGAAAATTCTAGATAGTAATTTCAGCTGGAAATATATGGAGGAATTAACAAAAAAAACTTAGTATTTTGACATTTCTGTTGTATTAGAATGTCGATATTCTGTTCTCCATTTTTATTGCCTTGTTAGTTTCCTCAAAATGCAAATAAATATATCTCGATTTTAAACCTTTTGACACAATTATATTACTTTTTTTTTCCAATATATTGGATTATTGATGATGAAATGTCAAAACATCTTGCAGCAATCATAACAATTACGTATTCNTTTTTTTTCCAATATATTGGATTATTGATGATGAAATGTCAAAACATCTTGCAGCAATCATAACAATTACGTATTCATATCATATCAATCATTATTTTATTTAACTTCTTTTAAAACACACACGTCCATTCTTGATGCTGGTGGCTTTATGTCTGTTAAAGGAAAAAGATCTTTGCATCACACTTCTTGTACTATGTCTTGATTGACTGTCGGCTGACCACGCCGCAGTTCTCATCCAATCAGCAATGACGAGACGAGAGAAAATCGAAACACTTTTATTTAATTTCAGCTGGTTTGCAAATTTCAATACTTACTACCCTCTAAGGCCTTGTATTAATTTAATTTCAAGAGTACTGTTTCGAGAGAGCACTCTTTCAGAAACCCTGGCGAGAGCACTATTTAGCGCTCTCTCTGGTTCTCGCTATGTGGAATTGAGACAATTCTCTAGTTTCTCTACAAAGTCATGCAGGCAGCTGCTGCCAAAAGGCGGGAAATAAAGTTTAGGTAAAATAGTACTGATAGCTAATGTAAATAACTTACATGTGTTCAAAATAATTCACACATAATTATAACATTATCAGAATAATTATTAGTCCATGAAATACTATTATTCTTACCCCCTCTATGGACAAATTGAACAATAACAATAACCTCTAAATCTTAGTCTAAAAATCAAATTACTGTTTTGCCACATTAAATCAACTCATCCGAAACAAAAGAGGTTATACGAATACATGGAAAACCACTACATTACATTATATGCTCTGTATTCTGTCTGAAAGATGTAGCTTAATTTGCCTGAATGCTGCCTATTTTGCTTATGTAGGGTCTACACTCATTAATAAAAATATGACATAATTTTCTGGGGCATCTACAAAAAAAACTGAATTAAAATAATGGTTATGCAGAAAGAGCAATAGGTATAATGTTTCAAAAACACACCCAGACTCACACACTTTAAACCAATTTTTAAAGCTTTAGGCAGTCTCTCTACACTTTACACCTGGTTGGTTGTTAGAGGATAGGGCGCAGGCAGTTTTTGAGGGGAAACAGGAGAATGCATGCTTCATAGACGTTGAGAAGGCATTTGATAAGGTGCCCCACAGGACTTTGATGAAGAAAGCGGATGATCTGATACCAGACAAATGGANGTTGAGAAGGCATTTGATAAGGTGCCCCACAGGACTTTGATGAAGAAAGCGGATGATCTGATACCAGACAAATGGACAGTGCAATGTATTGTTGACTTCCTCAGGGGGCGAAGACAGTGGGTACAAGTGGCGGTGACAGTATCGGAGGAAGGAGTGGTTACATCAGGGGTGCTGAAGGGAAGCACGATGGGCTCTCTGTTGTTTACCATAATGGTATAGGACATAGGTTTTGGTGATTAGGGGCAAAATAAGATTGTTTCCAGATTATTGTGTATTGAATGCAGTGCCTAGGTAATATTGGCTGTTGGGTGGATGGTCTTGGACCATGGAGAATAAAATGACGAGAAATGTAAGAAACATTAAGGTAATGAGGTTTACAAGTAAGGTGATAAGCAGGGACATGTACAGATGGGAGGGGCAAGATATAGAAGAAGCAGCAGAATATAAGTATCTAGGGTTTGTATTGCAGTGAGACTTCAGATGGAAAAAACAGTTAGAGAGGGTGGTTGCAAAGGGAAGAAGGGCTTTGGGTATGTTGGGAAGGGTGCTGAAGGGAGTCAGTTGTGAGGTGGAGGAGAATGCATATGGTACAATAGTAAGGCCAATGTTAGAATATGTAGGGGCAGTATTGGACCCGTACATGGAGGAGGAGGAGGTGCGAGAGTTAGAGAATATGCAAAGAAGGGCAGAAATATTGGTGAAGGGTAGGTGGAGAAGGCAGGGGCAGGATGTTGAGGAAAAAGGGAACCATAGGCCATCAGTGCTGATTAAAGCAATGGGCTGTAGCTCGTTGAATGACAGGAGGAAAATTGAAAGCCTGGGCATGATGCACATGATGATGGTTGGCATGAGAGTGTGGGGAAGTTACGACTGCTGGCTAAGTAAGAAGGTGTTTAGAGGGAAATGAAACCACAGTGTGATGCTTCAGAGGGTGTGAGGGAGAACGAAGTGGGGTAGGTAGTTATGCTTGTGATGTCTGTGAGAAAGTGGAATGTGTTTTGTGAGGAATTGGTATTTGTGAGGGGGGTTGGTAAGTTCAGGAAGGGCGTGGAGGAGAAGTTTGGCTGGGGAAGGGGAGAGGTGAGATAGCTGTACACCAGGCTGTAGTCTAATTGCGTGTTTTGGTTATTTTTATTAAAAATGTCAGCTAAACACACAAGTGCATTCTAATGATACTAGAATCAAAGATAATGCCTATATGAACTTTATCAACAAAACCAGCACCATGACGCTGGTTCAGATTTATGGTAAAAGACTTTACAATAATCTGCCACGGTTTCTTAAAAAAAAAATAACTGACCACACTACATTTTGCGGCAACCTGACTGATTTCCTGCTTGGATATTATTATTACGATGTTGAAGAATTTTTTGTAGATGAATTATTACTTGTCACTCTGGTACTTTTGTATGTCAAAATACGTATCATAGATTGTAGAAAATTTTTGTATATTTTATTCTATATATTTGTATTGTATATTTACATTTCTTGTTTCACATCTGAAATTTAATATCTGCTGGAACGCATAAAAAAATAAAAATATTTTGGGCGTTCCACTGCGGCGATTAACGAAAATATAGCTTCAAGTTTGTCATATTGTGTAGGCATGCCAGTTCCTTCCTAAGTAGTAAACAAATGTCTTATCTGGAACTGTGAATGTTGTGTTTATATTTGTTTTTGTCAACGTGGAGTAAAGCAGTTGTGTATTGTTTGTAGGTAATTCTGGAACAATGTCTTTTTAAACATAAAAGAGATAATTTCTATTTATCTGAAACGCAGGGAAGGCATGTAGCAGAAAACGCATTGCAAATAAATATGTTTCCTTTTAAAATCTTTAAAGTTTTAATTGTGAAGTTTTATTGTACTATTTCCCCGGAACAGAAGGGTAGCTTCCAGAAATCGGTAAAGTATAAATGATAATTTTATTTACAATAAGTGTATGTGAGTCACTCGGGGATGTTATTGGGCGTTGAATTAACTGGTGAGGTTATGTTGAACTGCGGTGCATANAAGTGTATGTGAGTCACTCGGGGATGTTATTGGGCGTTGAATTAACTGGTGAGGTTATGTTGAACTGCGGTGCATACATTGAGTGAAATGACGGTAGGGAAATACGTGGGGAAAAAAATTAGGTAATTATGCAGTTTAGCGGCTTTTCTGAAGGAAACGTCCTCGGTCAATTCAACTACCGTCGTGTATAAACACAANAAGTGTATGTGAGTCACTCGGGGATGTTATTGGGCGTTGAATTAACTGGTGAGGTTATGTTGAACTGCGGTGCATTCATTGAGTGAAATGACGGTAGGGAAATGCGTGGGGAAAAATTTTTGGTAATTATGCAGTTTAGCGGCTTTTCTGAAGGAAACGTCCTCGGTCAATTCAACTACCGTCGTGTATAAACACAANGGTAATTATGCAGTTTAGCGGCTTTTCTGAAGGAAACGTCCTCGGTCAATTCAACTACCGTCGTGTATAAACACAATGATCTACTAAAACGTCCAAGTAACACCTGCCACATAGACTGTCGCGCATAGAAGCACTCGTACATGAACCCTCCATTCGTAAATCACAAGCCTCCGCACGGNGATCTACTAAAACGTCCAAGTAACACCTGCCACATAGACTGTCGCGCATAGAAGCACTCGTACATGAACCCTCCATTCGTAAATCACAAGCCTCCGCACGGTCGGATTCAGACGTCACAACTCACGCGTGCAGCAACACACTTCACTCGTCACAAACAGCACTGTATCTCATCTAAACTGCAACTAACATACTGTAACGTCTACACATCCACAGTCAATAAGGTGACTGACTATTCGCATTTGTTTACGTTACTACAGCGTTACAGGACTAAACATCATGGCGTCCGTCGTAAACAAAGTGGCCGAATTCCTAGTATATAATCTATTTCATTTTCGNACAGTCAATAAGGTGACTGAATATTCGCATTTGTTTACGTTACTACAGCGTTACAGGACTAAACATCATGGCGTCCGACGTAAACAAAGTGGCCGAATTCCTTGTATATAATCTATTTCATTTTTGACGTTCTGCTTATTTTATCATTACGCCCTCCTAAATATGGAACAGGTGAGGTGTGCAAAAGCCATTTATATAACTTTTGTGGGTGTACTATGTCTCCTTTCTAAAAGCTGCTATTCTTTAAAATTACCAAGGCTGTATCGGAGGAAGGAGAGGTTATGTCAGGGGTGCCGCAGGGAAGTGTGCTGGGTCCTTTGTTGTTTACCATAATGGTAAATGACATGGGTTTGGTGATAAGGGGCATAATAAGATTGTTTGCAGATGATTGTGTATTGATTGCAGTGGTGGAAGGGGGTGAAAACTTGCAGACAGACATTGACATGATATGGTTGTGGACCAAGGGGAATAAAATGAAGATAAATGTAAGAGAAACTATGGTAGTGAGGTTTACAAGGAAGAAGGTGATAAGCCGTGACGTGTACAGATGGGAGGAGCAAGAGATAGAAGAAGCAGCAGAATTGAAGTATCTAGGGATTGTATTGCAAGGAGACCTCAGATGGAAAAAACAGGTAGAGAGGGTGGTTGCAAAGGGAAGAANAAGTATCTAGGGATTGTATTGCAAGGAGACCTCAGATGGAAAAAACAGGTAGAGAGGGTGGTTGCAAAGGGAAGAAGGGCTTTGGGTATGTTGGGAAGAGTTCTGAAGGGAGTCAGCAGTGAGGTTAAGGAGAAGGCATATGGCATAATGGTACGGCGTATGTTAGAATATGCGGCAGTAGGGTCGGACCCGTACGTGGAGGTGGAGGTGCGATAGCTAAAGAAGGGCAGCAATATGAGTGAAGGGTAGGTGGAGAAGGCAGGGGCAGGTTGGTGAGGATGAAGGGAACTATAGGCCATCTGTGATGATAAAAGAAATGGGGTGTAGCTCGTTGAAGGACAGGAGGAAAGTTGAAAGACTGGTCAGGAAGTACAGGGTGGGGAATGGCGAGGGAGGGTAGGGAAGGTTATGCTGCCAGCTAAGTAAGGGGGTGTTTAGAGGGAGAGGAAACAACAGTGAGGAGCTTCAGAGGGTGTGAAGGAGAATGGAGTGGTGTAGGCAGTCTATGCTTTTGAGGTCTGTGAGGGAGTGGAATGTGTTGAGGGAGGAATTGGTATCTGTGAAGGGAGTTGCAAAGTTCAGGAAGGGNTGAGGTCTGTGAGGGAGTGGAATGTGTTGAGGGAGGAATTGGTATCTGTGAAGGGAGTTGCAAAGTTCAGGAAGGGTGTAAAAGTGGAGTTTGGTCGGTGAAGGGGAGAGGTGAGAGAGCTCGGCACCAGGCGGCAGTCCAGTTGCGGGTTGTTATTATTATAACCTAATAACCAAATTCTCCCTAAATTGCAAGTTATTCAATATTTCATGTATGATTTTATGGTCAGTAATATGTTAATTTGTTAACTCTGGAGTCTCCATGATTGTGTAAAGCAGGGGATAAGCTTCTTGTTTTGTAAATATGAACTGTGGATTCAATTCTAACTTGTTCATTTTCTTTATTATGACTATTTATTTCGATGACAAGTACATGTTAACAAAAATAATAATTTCCTTTAATATTTTTTCCATAACTAAAAGAATAATTTTTTTTATATATCTGACTCTTAACACTGTGTATTGCAATACTGCAGGACGGAGGACAAAAAAAATTATATACCAATTTATAATTACATGTTGATTTGTTAATTTTTCGTTGCACATAACTTACTAGTGAATTGCACACGCGTGTGTATTTGTAGTGCAGTCTTGTTTTAATTTTTTTATGCCATTACTGCCTTTATAATGATTATGAATTATTTTAATGCTATATACAAAACAAAAGTTCATAATAATATAGTTAAAACTATTTCTCCCAAACTAGATTCGAAGTTGCACTTCTGTGCACATCAACCCGCAATGTTACCACTGAGCTGCCGATATACACTTCAGCTGTATGCACTCTACCTATTGACTGTAGGATTTGTACTACAATTCTGTTTGAAGTATTAATATCGCATCTGGCAAGAATCTGTTTTCAGAGAATGTATTTGATTGACACAGAAATGTAAAAGGCTTTGCTATAGCTTAAAATTTAAGTATTATGATTATATTTCCTTTGAAATATTTTTTCACTGAACATTTCATCCATAAAATTGGCATATTTTTGCATCAACAACTTGACAGAATCAGCCTTAAACGTATTTTTTGTGTTTCATAAACTTTATCTAGATTTCACTTCCGTTCAAATTAGCAAACATGTCTTATTTTAAGTTCTCCATGTTGGTTTTTGACTTTAATACGTAGTTAGTCCTACCCTAAGTCCGGACTAAAAGTTAGTCCGTACTAAAGCAAGATGATCCCCGGACTAGCAAAATTATGTGTCTCTGAATACGAAAAGATTTGGTCGGAGGATGATCTTCCCGTAGTCCGGACTTTAAAGTCGACTATGAATAAGACCCTAAGGCTTTGGAAGTTTGCCAACTTATAATATGATGTGGGTTTAGCAGGTAATGTCTCTGTGATGTTCAATGTGGATTGTAGCAACTCCAATTATTCAACAAGTATCTATGATGCCCTCTAACATTTTATGATAATGTCAAATTATGTACAAAAGTTCCTGCGATCAAATGTTCTGGAGTGTATACTGTGTCCCACAGTTTACTTGGGAGAGGAGGCCCTGTATACTCTAAAAGACTAGTAAGAATATTATTTTCTCTGTAGTTGAACATATCTGTAAAAATTCACTCCACAATCTTGTAAAATGACTTGTTCTTTGTTACGTCTCAGAGGATTTGAGAAATGGACAATCACGAACATTTCTCCATGACCTTGAACTCACTGATCCATTTGTATGAGAATGTGTGTCCTAGATAATAAATGTTTCAAGATTGTGATTTTTGTCAGAAAATATATAAAAATTGTATAGTGTGTTGATATTGACAATTGAAGACTACGGCGCAACATTCAGGAAGGTAAAAAATACATTTAACTTTTATATTCAGCGTCTCTTACAAGGCTCATGTCGACAAATCAGATGATGGGTGCGTGCACTGACAAATCAAAATTGAAATACTGGAAGTTGGCGTATGTTGTTTGCATAATTTCGAGATCAGTGTAGAATGTGTGTTGCTATACTGGTACAAATTAAAATGTTGATGGACAGATGGTTTTGACTTAATATCTCTTCGACACGGAGGTCATTATACACTGGAACAGTTTCGCTAAGTGTGAGGATTGAGATAGGAAGTGGCCACGGCCTCTGGTAAGGATGCCTGCGTTTGCCTGGAGCGGTTTTAGAAAAATCAGACTGGAAATGGATTCCAAGATATTCGGAAAAATAGACACTGAAAAATTAATGTAGGTGTATGCCAGCAACCAGCACTTTTTCCATATTAAGCATAGTATGTGGAAACTTTATCAGGCAAGTTTAAAAAATTCTATTATGAAAACTTGTAGTTGGTATAAATCAATAAATGTAAATCAAATACAAACACACAGTGTTTACTGACATGGCGTGACCAAGGCTATGGAGTCGGTTTACCAAACTTTTGACACGTTACTCCTCAGTTTTTCCACTATCTGACTCCAGCTCTCGACTTCTGCTCAGATTCCAAACACAGAAATTAGGATAACAAAATTATTGAATAAGGCCATCAATCTTTACTATGTGAATAACAAAATCATTTAATNAACACAGAAATTAGGATAACAAAATTATTGAATAAGGCCATCAATCTTTACTATGTGAATAACAAAATCATTTAATTTTGATAGATTAATACAGGTGTACAGTTTACCTATTTTACCCAAGAAAATGTTTTGAATTCCAATGAAAGTACATTTGCAACAAAGTATGTAATACAAACATGACTTCTTTAATTAATGTAGTTGAAATTGGAGTTGCTATGTTTTAACAGACACAGACTCCACCCAAAATTGCTCAAAGTCATAGTCCGACTCCACGGCCCTGGTGGTGACTTTGTGAAACTTTTCACCACAGCCGGTAGTGCCATTGCATGCTTTCCACACCAGCCAAACCAATCAGTGAAAAAAAAAAAAACCAACACCAATTGTGGGGTGTGCATGGACCTGTTATTGAAGTTATACTTCTTATAGTGCGTTGAGGGTAAAAGTTTAGTGTGCGACGGAAGTTGCGCGTGTACAGTGTAACGAAATTCGACAGTGAACGTGTTAGGGATGTTTTTCTTGTATCTGTGGAAACAATCAACCCATTCTTACAAAATTTGGTGAAGATGTTGTACTGTGTTAGGCCATAACAATAGTTGCATTTTATTTCAGTCACGCCAAAGAAGTATAACTTCTAACGCGCGTACATAAGTACACGCACCCATTTTTTTTTTCCATTATCGCAGTGTTTCTTTGCAGCCAGGCTGTGACCTGGTACAGAGCCCTGGCATCATTTACACCAAGCTGCGAGATTATCCTGGACTGTATTGTTATGCACTCGCTGCTTCCCATCCTACGCGAGTGAATGGAAGTGAAGGACAGCAGTTATATGATAGTGGCGGCAGCAAGTAAATGGATTGTTATGAACGACGGGCGAGCTATAGGCCTGTACCAGCGTACCTGTTACAGAAAGCGAGTCGACACGATAATTCTTTTTGCAGCGCTCGTTGCTGACCCTGGTTATATTGAGTTTCTGCGTATATCTGAAGAATTTTTAGTAATTTACTACCCTAGATTCTGCCCGCATGACTTGGGGTGCGTCAAAATTTCCAGGTCAAGGTCAACAGAGTATAAATTGTGTGACGGGCCTCTAGGCCGGAAGTTTTCGTCAAACGGATGAGTGACTTGAGTTTGGAGCGATAGAAGAATGAGTGGCGAGAGAAATGACCAGTGGAAGGGAAGTCTGCGACTGCAATTATCAAGCAGTGAAGAGTGCGGCTGGCAGGCTGGACTATTGGACTGGATGTGTGAGTGAAAGACATTACAAATTATGGCAACAGATATATTGAATACGTTTTAATGATGAGTATATTGACTGTAACCAAACAGAGACAGACATTAAGAAGGACGTTAATTAGACTTGAAATAGACATTTTATATTGCCTTCACTGTTAAATAAAAAGAAAAATAGAGGCAATAGATTAATTAATGCTGTAAATAATAGCTGTGTAAATAAATTAGAAATCAAATTTAGTTATTTTATTTTTATTAAGACCTCCATCCCTCACAAACTCAGATACGCTCCTCAGGCGTCCCATGTAACTGTATTGTTTTACTCCGGCTCCATCAGGTGTAAGAAAATAATCATAATTTCCCTTACCTCTTTCTCTCACGCTATGTGACAACGTAACATTTTTGAATTTCAGTGTGGTGTTATAATTTTTTGCTTCCATAAAAATGGTCATCATATTTTCATATATAAAAATTTTAGTGGTTAACGGTTTGCATAAGTCGTAGGAAATGATCAGTGTTGTTTGACTACACATAATTTTTGCAGTACAAGCCACGTAACGAGATGTTATAGTCCATTCACAGTTACTTACAAATTGTTTGAAACCATGCTAAGTTCTACTTCCATGATATTCCTCCGCCTCATGCAAACTAAGCTTATCTAAATCTAGAACATACCAAAGGGACCACGCACCTCATTCGTGCGCACTCAGTTTAATTATATTTTGCGTAAGAATTATTTCCTACTAGTAATTACCAACACACCTATTTACTCTGTAGTTAAATTCATATACATTCTAAATGAAATATTATAATTTATTGATAAAGTATAAGTGAAAATTCAATTTAACAAAAAATAAAATACTTTAATTTAAACAGAAGTATAAAATGCTTTTGGTACATTATCTATTTAGGAAACAACCAGTTTTTACCAACTAGTTTTTAGCCTATTTTCCCAAAGAAAGAAAGAAAGGCTTATGAGCTAATTTTCCACCATGTAGGGTTCTTATTTTCAAAATGGTGGCCATATAAAAATTTTGGGTGGTATGTTATATTACGGGAACTATTTAATTTATTTAAACCAAATTTGATATTTTGACACCGCATCATGTAAGCATCAATTAGAGATGAATATTGTTGTTGGTTAGAAATTTTGGAAAAAAACGTACCATGTACATATGCAATTCCAATTGATGAGGCACTTATTTGAAAAGTTACGGCAGTATTAATATTTTAGGTTTAATACCATTTGACCACATTTAGTATGCTCGCAGTATCTATGGCAAACATTATATATGTTGGAAAAAACCACTTCTGTACGCCATTTTGTAAGATAGTACCATGCATATTTTAAAAGATTTTATGTCTCTTGGTAAACAATGGACTAATTCCTACCAAATTTGGCAAACAAGCAATACTGCAGCAGGTGATCTAAACAGGTATGTTTTAAGTTGGTAGAGCAGTTATTTTCAAAATGGCGGCTATATAGTAATTTTAGAATAGCATATGACATTGTCAAAAACATATAATCAATTAATTCCATCTTAACTTTGCATGCTGGAAGTATGTACTACAAACGTATTATGTCTCCACACTATGCCTATTTTGTACGCCATTTTGTAAGATAGCACCCCATGAATAAGTAAAATTTTAATGTCATATCTTGGGAAACACTTGACAGACTCCTACCAAATATGGCAAACAAGTAGTACAGCAGCAGATGATGTAACCGAGTATGTTTTAAGTAGGTCAGACACTTTTTCAAAATAGTTATTTTATCTTTGTATTTTATATTGTGAAAATATTGTAATTAATTCCAACATAACTTTGTATGCTGGCATTATATATTACAACAATGAAATGTGCCCACACAAAGTCTCTTTTGTCCACCATTCTGTAAGATAGCATTACATGAAAAAATTAAAATATGAATGCAGTCATATCTCTGGAAAATCCAAACAGATTTTTACCTGATTTAGCAAACAAGTAGCACTATGGTACGCTATGGAATAAACTGGTATGTTTTAAGTGGTTCAGGCACTTATTTTAAAAATGGTGGCTATACAAACATTTTAGTTAGGTATGTTATGTCTATGAAGCTAAAAAAACAAATTTCAACTTAACTTTGTATGCTGGCATTGTCTATTATGTACATCAAATTTGTTAGCCTCATTTCTCCGCCATTTTGTAAGAGAGCCCTTCATGGAAAAATTAAGTTATTGTGTCATATCTTGGGAACCAATCACCTGATTTTTTTCCAAATTTGGTATAAGTTGTAGTGTGGTAGGCCATATTAATTTACACGTTTTAAGTGTGCAAGACCCTTATTTTCAGAATGGCGGCTGTAAAAACATTTCAGCTTAGTATGCTATGTTTACGAAACTACATAACCAATTTTAACTTAACGTTGTATAGTGGCACTATCTACGACAATCATTGAATGTGCTAATACATAAACCTTTTTGTCCCCAATTTATGAAGATCATCAATTAAAAAAAATTAGAGTTTTATACCATATCTTGAGGACCAATCAACGTATTCCCACCAAGTTTTTCACACAAGTAGTGCTACAGTAGGGTATGTAAACCAACATGTTTTAGGTCAGCAGGCCTTTTTTGTTATGGTATCAATAATAATATTTAGGTTAATATGTTGTATCTTTCAACCAAACTTTGTACACCAACTGTATTCATTAGAAGCATCATTTATGCATACATAGATCCTCTTTTCCATTCTTTTGGAAAATAATTCCTGGTGAGAAAATATAAATTTTTCCATATTTCCAAAGCAATTCAACCAATTTCCACAAAATTTTGTACAACATTAGTGCTACAGAGGACCATGTAAAGTTACATGATTTAAGTAGTGTCTTACATTGATTTTCAAAATTGCGTACATATAAGTATTTTGATAAGTTCAGTATATCTATTTAAAAATTTAACCAAATTAAATCAAACTTTTATGCTGACATTATCTGTACAAAACCTTTTTTAAGGAAATTTTGTAAGATCGCGTGGATTAATAAAATAGTGTTTTTATTCCTTATCTTGGGAACCAGTCAACTCTGATTTCCACCAAATTCTACACATGAGTTGAGCTATAGTAGGCCATGTAAAATTACGTGTTTTAAGTGCTTCACACACTTATTTTCAAAATGATGGCAGTGTAAATATTTCAAGTTATTGAACCCTATCATTCAAAACATTATACTGATTACATCCAAAGTTTATGCTCCGAATCCTTTTCCCATGATGCAGTTNTTTTTTTTTTTTTTTTTTTTTTGCGAGATTTTCTGTGTTTGAGTCCTTGGTAAGGCACACGTGTGTATGTAATTGTCTCGGTACTGTTACATATGTTTCTAGTTAATGATATTGCTGTCACGAGACATCAAAACCTACCTACTATCCAAGCTTTTAAGAGCTTCATCAAAAATAATTTGCACTTATACAGAGGAAAGTAAGCACGTAAGTTATATCTGTAACTTCTTGTTGAAGGTTTGATTCAAAAAGTGTGAAGACACTGCAAATATACTATAGAAAAATAAACAGACTGCTCTTTGTAATTAGAAAACTAGAGGGATGACCAATGAAGGTGTTTTTTCCTCTTTAATTAATTTCACATTTATTCTGATGTACATTATTAAGGGTTCTGCCTGGCTGTTGCATGAAGTGCATTGTGAAGGTTTGGTAGAAAACTTGTGATTCAGAAACCGTTGGCTATTTAGTAGACATGCCTAAGTACGAAAAGTATTTAAGAAACGTTTTCTACCCAAAGACAAGTTTTATGTTCACATTTCAACTCCAAGGATAATTATTTTGGGTGTGAAAGTGGCTAAAATGAGTATTTTCACAATTAGTTCTAGGTGCTAAATTTTTGATACAGAAATTCTAGAGTTGTCTTTAGATATGCTCAGTAATTTTATCTTTATTAGCCATTCCCATATAAATATAGGGTCGCCGCGTAAAGTCACGTTCAGGCGAGTCACCAATGGAAAACTGCACGCCAGGTGAGAGCCTTGCGCATCGAGGTGATTAGGCAAGGGGTGAGTTGTAGGTATATCTCAGGTGCTTCGAGACCTTGAATGCGGACAATAGCTACAGGCAGGCGGATGGACCCCTTAACTGCAGAGAATTTGTGGTGAAATAAATTTTTCTTGTAGACCAAAGTAAACATGTGGGAGTAGTATTATTTTTTAGGTGGTCCTATATTTGGTAGGTATTAATGTCTACAAAGATATTAAAATGGTTTTTTACCTTTCTTACTTTTTAAAAAGCCATTAAATTAAAACGTTAATTTTTTTTTGTAAAGTTATAATTTATTGCGAAAATTATTGCAAAACTGTGTGACCAAAGCATGGAAAGCTGGAAGGGACTGTTTCAGTGTTCCTTTTGATTATTTTGTGGCTTAACGTTCATTTTGTGTTTTGTTGCAGAGTTGAATTCTTCCTCCCAACAATGTGATGACTCAGATATATATCCCGCAGTACCGCCTAGTTGATGAGCCGCCAGGGAAACCTCATTATGTGTACATTGTAGAGGTCGTGGAGTCGGGAAGACTTCACAAGGTCGAGCGAAGATACAGTGCATTCCACTGTTTGCACAGAGAGGTGTGTTGTCGTACAGTTGTGTAATTTTTTATTACAATATCGAAAGTTAACATGGGAAATTTTGTGTAAAGTCTAGTTAAAGTCAAGAAGATTTTTCGCACAGTTGTCAGGTATCAAATTTGCAGAGGATTGAGGGGGTAGGTGAGTATATAAAATTTGTCTGTAGGTATTTTGGCTACAAAAATTTATGGGTCATTGTTTTTAGAATATGTAGTTGATCAATGTTTGTAAATAATAAATATAGTTAGTTTTTTTTTGTAGTGGGTAGATGTACATAATGTTGCAGTAGGTACAAAATGCTATAATTTTTATTGCACAAATAATGTAGCTAATCAATTCTATCCTTCAGTTATTTCACAGCCATTGGTTTGGGGGGTTGAGGGGGGTTATTTTATATTGTACTCTACCGTTCCTACAGAGTTATTACAAAATCAATAACCTTGTAGAGGGTAGCAATTATATATTATCTTAGTTATAAAATTATTATAAAATAATATATATAAATGTATACAGGCTGATGATAAAAGAATACCTCAACTTTGAAGGTCTATAATATCAAAACCAAACAACCTACAACCTTGATTGACCAGTCAAATGAGCCGTGAATCCGTGAAGTTTGTTTTCCACACATTCATAAATGTTCAATGTGACCACCATGAGCGGCAGAACGACATCTACGCGATAATCAAACTCGTTCCACGCTCTTGTCAGCATGTCCGGTGTTACGGTTTGGAGGGCGTTCGTAACTCTCGGTTTGAGGTGGTGAGGGAGAAGCGAGCTCGCATTCGACACGTCAATGTGAAGGAGACGGTCTGATGTTTCCTTTATGTGCCCAGAACGGGGTAGATGATGCCTTCATGCCTAAGCTGGTTTTTAGCGATGAAGAGACGTTCTATACAAATGGTAAGGTGAACCAGTACAACGTGCGGATATGGGGTCAGGAACCTCCACATGATACCAATGAACACGAGCGCGCTTCCCCCAAAGTGAACGTGTTTTGCGCTGTATCCAAAGACACTGTTTTTGGCCTTTTCTTTTTTCACAAGCCCACTGTTACTGGAATCCCATATTTGGACATGCTTTCCTCAGTTAGAAGAGGCGGCGGGGGACTTCATTTTCCAGCAGGATGGTGCGCCACCCCATTGGAACCTAGTTGTTCGCGGATACCTGAACGAGGCGCTGCCGCAAGGCTGGATTGGTCGAGGAGCAGCTGGCGACCAGGCTCTTCATCACTGGCCCCCAAGAAGCACGGATGTTACCCCGTTTGAGTTTTTTCTATGGGGGTACATAAAGGATCAAGTGTTTCGTCCACCATTGTTGGCTAACATTGACGACCTCGAAACGAGAATTACGGAC
Organism: Clitarchus hookeri; assembly: GCA_002778355.1. Classification (NCBI taxonomy): domain Eukaryota; kingdom Metazoa; phylum Arthropoda; class Insecta; order Phasmatodea; family Phasmatidae; genus Clitarchus; species Clitarchus hookeri. Next base: position 255,278 of record NQII01002690.1, read on the forward strand.
TCCATCCAAACCGTAACACCGGAAATGCTGACAAGAGTGTGGAACGAGTTTGATAATCGCGTAGATGTCGTTCGGGCTGCTTGTGGTGGTCACATTGAACATTTATGATGATATGGTAAACAAACTTCACAGTTCCACGGTTCATTTGATTGGTCAACCAAGGTTTTAGGTTGTTTGGTTTTGATATTATAGATTTTCATTCAAAGTTGGGGTATTCTTTTATACTCAACCTGTATAATAATATAAAAAATCTGAATTTATTTACATTTATAATAGCTACAGTACGGGACAGTTTACTTAGATAAAAATATTAAGTATTCTACAGAACATCCATATATTCATTGTCTGTTCTAAAGAAATTAGTGTATCATCTTTTAATTAGTTTTGAAAGTTTTGTTACAGAGAACATGGCAGTTTATGTGATTTGAGTTCAGCAAATTGATGAAAGTACAAGGGGCGTAGTTTTGGGGGTTTCTTTTGGCATATTCTTGACCAGCAGTTTAAATATGCGTGTTATTATCATTTATAGTTGAGGACAGAATTTAATTCTGCATCACAGCTATTAATGGCAAGTATAGACCTAAGGATGGAGAGGAAAAAATGCATGAAAAATTAGAACTGCTGCTTGAGATATGAATTAGCCATAAGAAATAGTAGCATTAGCTGTTGTACCCAGTTTTCTGTTGCAGAGATTGTTTTTTAGTCGCTATGTCAATCTAATGCTTGTAACATTTGTTTAATACATAATTAACATATTCGTGAGTGAGGTGCCTGCTGTCTTGTTTGTACACCCTGACTTGTAGTAAAAAATTTTTCAGCAAACTTTTTTTTAAAATGACTACTGAGTATGTTAGTACCTAGTTTAAAAGAATTCATGCACTGCTAGTGTGATGTAGGACTTACTCAATTTTGCACTATTTTTCTGGTTCAAGTTGTAAGCAAACAGTCATTTATTCATTTTGGCTGTAGAAAAAAATAGGCATCGAAGGTATTGAAGTTTGCAAAAATTAATCCCTAGTGGTATTCAGAAATTTTTGGCTCATAGTCACTCTTGTTATTGGACAATTAAAATTATTATGCATCGTATAGGTGTCTACTAGTGAATCACAAATTTTCACTGTCAGAATAACCTAATTTTGATTATCACAGTCAAATAATAAAATGTCTTCTTATGATGCTAGTAATCAAAAGAGTAATTCAATATTGAAGTGTATAATTAATTATTGTTTGCACTTCATTAAAGTTTTCTCTCATTTTAGTAATTGCCAGTTTATTTTAAGTATTGACTAAAAAGGAATTTGTGTTGTAAACTAGTCCTTTACCTTTGACATTGCTATTAGAATTTCATGAGAAATTGTCACAAATTGAAAAGGTAGTTGAAATACATATTTGCTTAATGTGTTTTTACATTAAAACCTATTTTGTGCCTAAAAGGAAAAAAATAAAATAATAAAACCTGAATAATATATTTGTCTGTTTCACACAAAATTTCTTGCATGATAGCTAGTGTGGAAGTCAGTGATCATGTTCACTTCCATGCTCAAGAAAGATGCCACTGTGTACCAAGGCTAATTTTGTTATCTGTCCTGCGGTTCTGACCCTGTCTACATTTTCCCAAATATCTGTTTGGCCAGTGCTGAGGTGAAGGGTGCTGAGGCTTTAATTTCAGTGGTGTAATGGTCAGACAACTCACTTCCTGACAAGGCGGGTAGGGTTCGATTCCAGGTTGTAACACCCTGCATTTCGCACGTTGGAAATGTGGCGGATGTTGCAGTTGGCCTGCGGCTTTTCTTTGGGCACTCCCGTTTCCCCTGTCCTTGCATCTGCCGCTGTTCCGTCTTCACTACGTATCAGCTTTACGCTCGGGGTTTGAATGAGTCATGTATATATACTGGGTTTTTATAGGTTATTCACGGTAAAGTGAGCACTTTTTAAGGTCCTCCCAGCAGGCATTAACCACAAATAAATATATTTTGTTGCAACCATGGTAATTTTTGATTGTGATGAAACCTATGCAGTGTGTTTATGGCAATGTTTATATTAAAAACTGGTGGAAATATAGGAATTGGCTGAAATGAAAAAATTAGCAGGGCCTTAAAAAGTGCTCACTTTACAGTGAATAGACTATAGTTTTGTTTTTGAGTTTGGTTTGTACTCTGCCTCCTCAGGTTGGCTGAAATGCATGTAATTCAGTGTATTAATAATAATCCCTGTAAGTAAACTAAACATTTTGGCAGGGTTCTTCCTGCCCTGCAGTGAGGGGAGAGAAACTCCTTCACCATAATAGGTCCTTGGTGACCATAATTGCTGAGGTGATACATGATGAGGAAGTGACAGTTTGAGCCCAACTCTTTACATCATTTAAAAATTTTCTGAGTACCAGCTTTGTATCAATTTAGTTCAGAGCAATCATCCCATTGTCTTTCAGTTTTCCTTTCAAAATTGTGTTATGCAAAACTCAAAACTTTAAATTTTTTGTCTTTCACAATGTTTACGTGTCTTAATGGACATTGGTGAATAGGCTGACTGAAATAGGACAGAGTTTAAAGGGAGCAAAAACTATTGGGGAGCCAAAACGTGAACAAAAAATTGACGTGGTGGGGCGGGGAGGGGGCATGGTATTAGGTGCAGGTGTAACCAGAAAAAAAGAGATCACAGATCACAATTTTAGCAGTGTGCAGTGTCATAATTTCAGTGTGGATATACTGTGCATGTGTAAGCTGGGTGGAGATAACAACACTTGTTAATGTTGGTTTCGACTTTCACCACACTATCAGAGCTTGATAAAAGAGTGATATGGCCATCTGCGCTCCCATTTCCTCTTCTCTGTCCGTAGTTGGAATTCATTGAAGAGTCTCCAGCTTCGTCAACATTAGTGAAAATAATTTTTATCTAAATTTTTTAGCATGGCTGATTATACATCTTACATATTATCAGTAAGTGTAGACATTCACAGCTGTTAATATTAATGTAGATGTGTTTTGCATTCAAAATTGGTAACAGTGTTGTTTGTGAATTAGATACAGTATATATTTGTTTTCCAGTGAAGACATGCAAATGTCAATATGCTAAAACATACAAAAAGTGTGCATTTGGTAACATGTGAATGTGATATTTTTTTACAGTGACTGAAGCACTCTAATGAAATGTGTTTATCACCCAACTTTCATGACCTAATGCTATTTAACTTTTCTTGCTTAACACATTCTTTTTCTTAAAACCTGTTTTTCTCATTATATTTCAATTGTGAAAATAATGGTGGTAGTGGTTCAGCTTCGTAATGATGGAGAAAAACATTTATACATTTTTTTGGTATTGTAATAATGAAATTAACTGGCTGTGTATCATAATCTGTGTGGACATTTTCACTGTCACTGCATTTCCGCTTTAAAATTGCTGTTGAAATAATCTCTTGGTTGCTGATTTTTGGTGTCACAAATAAAAAACGTGCCAGCTGTCAACTATGGGAAGGCATTTGGTGATAAATATACAAGTATACAAATTATGTGGAGTGCAGACATTGTGTATCTGCAAGATAATATCTCAACCACTGCTTGTATGCACAGCACTTGATCTGAGTTGCTAGTTTGAGTGGAGTGGAGAGATTTGGGTAGCTCTTGACGTTGAGGTCTTGAGAGCCGATAAGGGTGAAGTGAGGTGGGCATGGAGAAGCGCCGGAATGCAAGGGTGGGGGAAACTGGAGATCCCAGAGATAACCCACCGACCAGCGGTATTGTCCGGCACCCACGTGCAAAATTCCAGAAATGACCACGCCGGGAATCAAACTTGGTTCGCCTAGGTGGGAAGTTGTTAAACGGCTACAGATTCAGTACCTTACAGTATGTAATTACTGATGTAGATGCAACATTTTGTATTGAAGTTCATGTACTGTAATCATTTTAGACATGCTTACATTAAAACTGTAAATTCCTTTCTTCATGGTTAAGCAGTAAATTTACCATAACAAACAATAAAATTATTTGTTAAATATAGTGTATGTTATACTGGATCCACAGAGAATGTAAACTATTTTTTAAAAACTAGTTTAAAATAATTGCAAGTGCTAATGCCATCAGATTTTAATTTAGGAAATTCACTATTTGCAGTTTTAGCACACTAATATGGTTTTAACATACGTACTGTAAACTTAATGGGAATTTAATGTGATGGGCAAGTTTCTGAATGTCTAAATACACAGTCTCATACATTTGTTTTATATTCTTTATGCTTTTGTGGTGTAATCATCACGACAGTCTTAAAAATGTGTGAGCAGTAATTTCATCGACAGCCTATTAAAAATGCCTTCTGTAAAAACTAGTTGTGAGTACCAGAAAAACATGTGTTTTGTATTTGTGAGATAATTTGGCATTTCTGTGAAGCTTCTACTTTTGCGTTAAGAAAATTATAAGGGAGATGGGACCTGATGCTGATTATGTTTGATTTGCGACTACTGTACTTGGGTGCTTATAAATGATAAATTGTACCAGACTTCCAGCTCGAACCATGATCAAATCTGTTTTGTCACATGTTTAAGTTACTGTCACAATCACGCCATGTCAATTTTGTATTTTGTGAAATGTGTGTGTGCACGAGCATGTGTGTGTGTATAACTAAACTACACATCAACGTGTTTGTGACTGGAAGGGTAATGCACATGTGTGTGTGTGTTGGCCAGTTGAGGAAGCACTTCACGACCCCACTGTTCCCGCCGAAGCGGGTGCGCAGCTGTCAGCGCAAGGTCCTTGAGCGGCGCAGGCAGTGTCTGGAGCAGTACCTGCAAGCGATGCTGAGGTTTGGGCCGAGTCGTGCCCAAGTGTTTGCTTTCCTCGGCATCCAGAGACCAAATGATGAGTTGGAGTAAGTGCGAATGTACTATACCTAATTTCACTCACAATTGATATGTTTAGCGAAATATAAGAATTTTTTTTTCTACTAATTACTTCTAGAAAGTAAAACGTTTTCTTATTTTTACAGACCAAAAATGTTAATGCCCCACCTTGCAAGCATTACTAGTGTCGGACTGGCGTCTGTAACTTCCTCCTCCCCACCCCAGATGGCAGGGAAGCTTGTACTGTCGACTTTACGGGGTTTATACTGGGGTAGGACGGGCTGGTTTTGGCAATCTCTTGATAGCCCGCTGTGCACGTGGAGGTGCGGGTGGAGGTGCTGGTCTGGTTTGGGTTCGGACTGGGATATAGCTGGGTGCTATATCCAGGTGACTGACTACTCTGTTGGTAGCTGTAGACCCTGTGGTGGTGACTGTCTTCTTTGTTGGTGTTGGCGGCAGTGGTGAAATGGCTCGTGTGGTATGCCACAGCAGGTCATATTGGAGACTGTGGTTCCCGCTTGCTGTGCTGGTTGGAATCC
>NQII01002690.1:261087-306781 GCA_002778355.1 Clitarchus hookeri
TGGGCTGGAAGTCGCCATCAGACCTAAGCACTCACAGAGAGGTTGCAACAGTTGAGAGAACCTCCACACCTAAGAGGTGGGGGTTCCAAGTGGAGAAGGATGGGATTCGGGTTCAGCACGTGCCTGCTGCTCCAAGAGTGCGAGTTGATTATGGGTCGAAACGGGAAATAGGAAGCAAGGTGCAGAAAGAAAGCGTAACCCACCCTGTACCCTGACAGGCCAGAAGGCCAACCTAGGATGCCAACCATCGTGCAGTCCCTAGTCACTGTAGATGCTGAGGCACGCGGGACGAGGGTAACCTCAATTGTGCGGTAACTTGGACTCGTTACTGCTATGGCAAGGCTAGCAAAGTAGCTGTGAAGCGCGGTAGGCTTCATGAGTTGTGAGGCAGCTGTTGGTCTAGTTCAAAGACGCAGAAGCTGGCTGGTTCAAGAGAAGGCTTCTCGCGTGAATACGCTGTTGGGCAGTGATTCGTCTTGCAACTGGATGGCGACGTCTGAATGCGTCTGAGGAGAGTGATGTCGTGCAGCTACATCGCGTGAGTCAGCCTCAAACTCGGGGCTGCAAACTCCATACATACACGGATCACAGGGCCGGTGCGGGGGAGGCAGGGGTAGCGGTATTGCAGAGAGAAGCGAGAGAAGTGATGAAGGACGGCAGAGATGGCCGAAGCTGGAGGCCAAAGTGGACAGCTCTCTTCTCCTTTGCTGCCAGGGATGGAGGGGTAAGTTGGCCCTCTGCGTTGAGAGGGTTGTGCTTGACAGGAGGCAGGCGCNGGCGCTGCTCTTCTGTAATCTCGGGCGATGTGCTCTGTGGCGTGTGGCGGCCACATCTCTTTGTGGAGGGGACCGCGGCTGTGGCGGAGGCTAGATTGGATTATGGCGTCGCCCGTGGCACATCAAGTTTAATATCTTTCATGAGATGGTACTGATTCGCAGTACTTCTTATGAGACAGTCAGCATTAAGAATTGCATGTTGTTTTGATGGAGTAGTGGAGAATTTTGCTCATAAGGAAATAACATTAAAATTATTATAACTTGGAAAATTGTAACTTCACCGAAAAATAAAATGTGATAATATGTTGCTGTTCATACAGATGTTAAGTATAAAAAATTTTTTTTGAAGTTACGTGAAAATATTATCTTTATGGCTAGAAATGAAGAAGACATAAAATGTATTCTGTAGGCATTGAAAAGTCATGAATAACATGTTTTGTTGTAGAAATTGACCTGTGTTCTGTCTCCAGGGTTTGGTTGGCTGTGTTGTAAAAATGGATCCACAGTAGCTGCCTAAGGGTGCAAAGCATTATTAAACATCTTGGATGAACTAAAAGGTCATCAGTGGTGTTTCATGACTTGTAAAGTGCCTGGCAAACCAGTGCATGGTAGGTGCTTAGAATGGTAATTTACTGCTGTGAGGTTAGAGCCGTAATTGCATGCAAGCTGCCAGAGTTGGCTGAAGAATCCTTGTAATTGAATCAGAAGTCTTATGCTCAAACTGAATGTAGTAACTGGTGGACTGTTGATGGTAAAATAATTATATGTAGGTTTCAAATATTTTTTATATTTGGGTCTGTATTTTTTATAAAGTGATTTTTTAATGTTCTTGTCAGTGAACATTTTTTTGACAAATTAATTAAAAATATTTTAAAATAAAGATAAAAATGTGACGTTGGGAATGAGATATTTATTAGATAGTTGTTAGTTTAGATAATGAAGTCCATGAAATTATGGTGAACCACGCTTTATTAAAAAGTTCAATATTCCACAATTTTATTTCATATCACAATTTTACATACAGAATTGCTTATTTACTATCTTTAAAGTTGAAGAATTACAAATTCTGGAGAGCTTGACTAGCTGATAACAAATTTCCTAATAAAACACACTAAAATGAATTAAAATTGAAACATGAATCAGCAGGTCCTCGGATAGAACCTTTCATAGCCACTCTTCATTAACCAATTTTAACTAATACACATTTTAAAAAAAACTATTAAGACCTAGTTACAATAAGTGGGCACTCGGATGGAAACAATTCAAAGCCACTTTGTGTACAAACAAATATTCATAAACACTAACATATCAAAAATACATTAAAATTCTTGAGATTATTGAAATGACTTGTGAGCATTTACAAATTAATTAAAAAAACTGAGCAGGCAGGTGGTCGGCAGCCTGAACCAACAAATCTGTTGTACGCGAAAACGAGTGAGATCCCTTTCAACCATTGCGCAGACACAAAGCAGCTCCAGCCTCTGGGCCAACCACGGTAAACGAATAAACATATTACAACACATTACAATTCAAAATAAGGAACATTCTCAGGGAACCACAACCATAACCCAATAGCAAGTTAAACCAAAACGTAATTTGGACAGGGTGGCCAAAAAGGAATTTTAGAATGCTACGGACACACAGTTGCTACCCTATTCCACACATGAACTAGCCTAACACATTACATTAAAAATACATGCAAACAGCTAAAATGAAAATGCTAAAAACATGAGTCACCTACTGCAATTTGCTAAGAGGCCATGGCCACTACCACGATGACCCAACAGACGAGTCAGACCAGAAGCACACACTAAAAAAGTTACGGAGAAGGCGGCAACACTGCCTTACATAAACTTGCCATAGGGGCGACACTGTCATGGCACGCATGCGCGGAGGGAGGGGAGCAACAAGAAGCAAGTAGAGGAAGAGGAGTAGGGGAACCGAGAGCAAGGTGTGAGCGGAGTGGTGACGAAAATAAGAAGTCCATATCTCGAGGAGCACGCTGCATACCTCGCAAAATTGTACATTTTGGTACTTAGAATGTCTTTGAATTTTTGATTAAAAAAATACATGTAAGAACCTTGAGACCTGCTCAGCAATACAGTTTGTGGTTGGTTGATGGTCACAAGCAAAATTCCCTTCCAGCTCTGGATGGAGGAAAGAGTATATTGTGCTGAGGTCAAGTTCCTTATACTCAACATCCAGGCCGTTTTACTGCCACTGTTTCCCCAAGCCCATCCTTCTGTGGAAGGTCGGGAGAAATAGACAGATAAAGATGGCCCACCAACCTGGGCATATATCTGNAGACCAAAAATGTTAACGCCCCACCTTGCAAGCATTACTAGTGTCGGACTGGCGTCTGTAACTTCCTCCTCCCCATCCCAGATGGCAGGGAAGCTTGTACCGTCGACTTTACGGGGTTTATACTGGGGTAGGACGGGCTGGTTTTGGCAATCTCTTGATAGCCCGCTGTGCACGTGGAGGTGCGGGTGGAGGTGCTGGTCTGGTTTGGGTTCGGACTGGGATATAGCTGGGTGCTACATCCAGGTGACGGACTGCTCTGTCGGTAGCTGTAGACCCTGTGGTGGTGACTGTCTTCTTTGTTGGTGTTGGCGGCAGTGGTGAAATGGCTCGTGTGGTATGCCACAGCAGGTCATATTGGAGACTGTGGTTCCCGCTTGCTGTGCTGGTTGGAATCCTCCTCTGTCATGCTGCTTCCTCTCATTTCGAGGTGTACACCTTGGCAGCACCCCGCTCTTCCCCTAACGGCTTTCCAACTAGGGCTAGCCCTTGCTTGGCCGCCTTTTCTCGCTCAGCCCGATGATGAGGCACAGGAATTAGTAGAGAAGAATGGGAGACAGTGTGTGTTCCGTGGAGGTGGGCTTGACCTGAAGGTGTGATAGTTGGGTAGACCTAGGTGCTGGCCTCCAGAAAGAGACTGGGCGGGGGACGGGAAGTCACACAGACAGACCCAAGCACTTGTCTGTAGTAGGTAACAACAGTAAGGGAGGGGCATCCGCTCCTGTGCTACACAGTTAGGTGGGAAGTCGCCAGATCAGCGTATCACGCAAAGCCGGATTTCCCTGTTGGGGTCGGTTGNGACCTAAGCACTCACAGAGAGGTTGCAACAGTTGAGAGAACCTCCACACCTAAGAGGTGGGGGTTCCAAGTGGAGGAGGACGAGATTCGGGTTCAGTACGTGCTTGCTGCTCCAAGAGTGCGAGTTGATTATGGGTCGAAACGGGAAATAGGAAGCAAGGTGCAGAAAGAAAGCGTAACCCAGTCTGTACCCTGACAGGCCAGAAGGCCCAACCTAGGATGCCAACCATCGTGCTGTCCCTAGTCACTGTAGACGCTGAGGCACGCGGGACGAGGGTAACCTCAATTGTGCGGTAACTCGGACTCGTTACTGCTATGGCAAGGCTAGCAAAGTAGCTGTGAAGCGCGGTAGGCTTCATGAGCTGTGAGGCAGCTGTTGGTCTAGTTCAAAGACGTAGAAGCTGGCTGGTTCAAGAGAAGGCTTCTGACGTGAATACGCTGTTGGGCAGTGATTCGTCTGGCAACTGGATGACGACTTCTGAATGCGTCCGAGGAGAGTGACGTCCTGCAGCTACGCTGCATGAGTCAGCCTCAAACTCGGGGCTGCGAACTCCGTATATACATGGATCACAGAACCGGAGCGGGGGAAGCAGGGGTAGCGGTATGGCAGAGAGAAGCAAGAGAAGTGATGAAGAGCGGCAGAGATGGCCGAAGCTGGCGGCCAAAGTGGACAGCTCTCTTCTCCTTTGCTGCCAGGGATGGAGGGGTAAGTTGGCCCTCTGCGTTGAGAGGGTTGTGCATGACAGGAGGCAGGTACTGCTCTTCTGTAATCTCGGGCGATGTGCTCTGTGGCGTGTGGTGGACACGTCTCTTCTTGGAGGGGACCGCGGCTGTGGCGGAGGCTAGATTGGATTGTGACGTCACCCGTGGCACATCAAGTTTAATGTCTTTCGTGAGATGGTACTGATTTGCAGTTCTTCTTATGAGACAGTTGCATTTAGAATTGCATATTGTTTTGATGGAGTAGTGGAGAATTTTGCTCATAAGGAAATAACATAAAAATTATTATGACTTAGAAAATTGTAACTTCACAGAAAAATAAAATGTGGTAATATTTTGTCGTTTGTACAGATGTAAGTAATAAAATAAACATTTTTAGTGAATTTAACATTACAGTCATCAAATTTTCTGAAATAAAATGTTATTCTTGACAAAACAGAGTTGAAAGGGTGTATCTTTTAGGCCACATTTCCGTACATTTAAAACATTTTAATAATTTTCGGAATACAAACCACACAAACTTAATGTTTGTAATCCTGATTTTGTATGACAATCCTTGGACAATTACTTTACTAAAATCACGTTATTTTGCCGCTGATATAATTTATTTGCAGAATCATTCAGTAAATACATCACTTCACCTGTTTCGAAACATAAATATGTTTTCAGTGCTTCAAGACGGTTGTACAGAATGTTGGACCATGTTATTTTATGAAGTGGTCGGCACATGACAATAATATTACACTTCACTCAAGAAGAGGCGCTGGAAAGGCATCTACAGTCAACTATACTTGATGAAAGTGAAAACAAAAATAAACAAGACAAGCTGTGTGTTTTCCTTTCTGTGGTCACTAGGCGAGGTGCCGGGAGACAGCAGTATAGTTCAGGATAGTGCGCATGCAGTTCTCTGCTGCCAAAGGGAGGGCAGGCCAGCCATCTTCCCCTCATCTGTCACCTTGGCAAGTTCACTTTGTTTCCCTTGCACACATGGCTCATTCAGTGCGACAGTGAAGGGAGTCACACTTATTGTAGTTGCATTACATCTACCTTTCACCACCCTTTTGTTGCATGTGTGTAAAGTCTACAAAGGACTTGGTAATGGACCTGTGATAATAAGTTAACAGTAAAGTAATAAATCTTCTGATATTTCTGCAAGAAGCCAGTAAAAATTGAATACGTGCTTGCTAAAAGTTGCATTGCGTGCCGTGTAAAATTTTGGACTTTATGTCTATTGTTTTTTAAGAAGACTGTCAAAAAATTTCCATGCCTCCATAGAATCTGACAAGTACATCAATAAAATACAACTTCTAACAGTGTTAAACTTCATGTTGAATATAACGAGAGCTGCACATGATGTGTGAATAAAGTTTTGCCAATAAACACAATATAAATAGGAATTTTTTGAATATGTAATATTGGTATTATTGTAAATAGTATATTAAAAAACATTTCACCTCATCTCGCCTAAATAAAGAATGTAACATCACAAAATACAGTATATAATTTATTGTAATCCGGCATTGAATGCAAGCTGACCCCAAACTTTCAAACCCTTTGAAAAGAAAACAAAATGACTCTGTCTGCAAGCCTAATTTTGAATTTCCTCAGTGCACTCAATCAGCTGAGAGCACGCGGAGGTGTTATCGATCCGGCAGTGTGTTCGCAGCAGGCGAGACGGAGAAGGGGATGCATCAGTGGTGGGAGGAATTAAATAATCTACTCCTCCCCTTCCAAACTGGTCGGCAATTAGAGGGAGGGTGCAAGGACACCATGCTAGGTGTACATGAACATGCATTTTTAGTATATTGAGAGTCCACTGTAATTTCTTGCGGGAGACATCAAAATATTAAAATTAATTAATATTTCATTAAACAACATATTTTCACTCTTAAAGGATGGAACACAAATGTAATTTTTGAGTTTTTTTGGTGGTCTAAGTCAAATTTTATCTTATAGGTCTTATTCATGGAAACCATTTGAAGCTTCATGGCATGACCTGTGCAATGATTGCATCACCATGTGAAAAGGGACAGATGATAGAATGTGATGTCTAGCACATGCACTATTTCTTCTATAGTCTTAAATCTTCATTGTTTGGTATCCTATGTCACTATCACAAGTGTACTTTCATATGCTTTTGTTTCAGTAAGAATAAGGATTATGGTATCCCTGGGATAAAGGTCATGCTGCTAGTAAGATCAATCGTTTTTGTGGGACGTCATCAATCAGTCATCTCCGAGTGGTTTGTTGATCATACTTTGTGGTATCCAACAGGGACTAGACATTGCATGCAGGCTTGCATACAAACCCAGCAACGAGTTCTGGTTGCATCAGAATCAGCTCCCATGGGATGCTATTCAGGCTGGACGAATGTGTCTGTAGGCATCACCCCGCAGGGTATTTTGAGAGTGGATTGTGGAACTGCCACCTCCGAGGTCAGCAACATAGATCACGAGGATGTCGGCCAACACATCTTGCTACAAGGCAGCCCTCTTAACTGAATTTAGATTGGCCGAACATCGACATGTTGTCTGAGATTATGGTAGCTTCATACGAGCAGATCCCGAATGTAGGTCTACTGTTTCGACGGCTTCAAACTGAGGCAGGCACACCATAGCAGCACCTCCAGGAATGTGAACCTACCACCATGAACTCAGGGTTTTTTACAGTCCTTGAAAAACCTGGAATTTTGAGCCTTTGGTTTCAAAGATTGAAAAGTCCTTTAATTTAGCTGGGTTCTGAAAAGTCCTTGGATTTTCTGGTTATAATAAAGCAAGTTACATGAAAATATTATCTGTATGGCTAAAAATGAAGAAGACATAACATGTATTCTGTAGAAATTAAAAAGTTATGAATAACATGTTTTGTTGTAGGAATTGACCTGTGTTCTGTCTCCGGGGTTTTGTTAGCTGCGTTGTAAAAATGGATCCACAGTAGCTGCCTAAGGGTGCAAAGCATTATTAAACATCTTGGATGAATTAACAGGTCATCAGTGGTGTTTCATAACTTGTAAAGTGCCCGGCAAACCAGTGCATGGTAGGTGCTTAGAATGGTAATTTACTGCTGTGAGGTTAGAGCCGTAATTGCATGCAAGCTGCCAGAGTTGGCAGAAGAATCCTTGTAATTGAATCAGAAGTCTTATGCTCAAACTGAATGTAGTAACTGATGAACTGGTGATGGTAAAATACTTATATGTAGATTTCAAATGTTTTTTATATTTAGGTCTGTATTTTGTATGAAGTGATTTTTTTAATGTTCTTGTCAGTGAACATTTTTTTGACAAATTGATTCGAAATATTTTTAAATAAAGATAAAAATGTGACGTTGGGAAAGAGATATTTATTAGATAGTTGTTAATTTAGATAATGAAGTCCATGAAATTATGGCGAACCACGCGTTATTAAAAAGTTTAATATTCTACAATTTTATTTCATATCACAATTTTACATACAGGATTGCTTATTTACTATCTTTAAAGTTGAAGAATTACAAATTCTGGAGAGCTTGACTAGCTGATAACAAATTTCCTAATAAAACACACTAAAATGAATTAAAATTGAAACATGAATCAGCGGGTCATAGCCACTCTTCATTAACCAATTTTAACTAATACACATTTTAAAAAAAACTATTAAAACCTAGTTACAATAAGTGGGCACTCGGATGGAGACAATTCAAAGCCACTTTGTGTACAAGCAAATATTCATAAACACTAACATATCAAAAATACATTAAAATTCTTGAGATTATTGAAATGGCTTGTGAGCATTTACAAATTAATTAAAAAAACTGAGCAGGCAGGTGGTCGGCAGCCTGAACCAACAAATCTGTTGTACGCGAAAATGAGTGAGATCCCTTTCAACCATTGCGCAGACACAAAGCAGCTCCAGCCTCTGGGCCAACCATGGTAAATGAATAAACATATTACAACACATTACAATTCAAAATAAGGAACATTCTCAGGGAACCACAACCATAACCCAATAGCAAGTTAAACCAAAACGTAATTTGGACAGGGTGGCCAAAAAGGAATTTTAGAATGCTACGGACACACAGTTNAATAGCAAGTTAAACCAAAACGTAATTTGGACAGGGTGGCCAAAAAGGAATTTTAGAATGCTACGGACACACAGTTGCTACCCTATTCCACACATGAACTAGCCTAACACATTACATTAAAAATACATGCAAACAGCTAAAATGAAAATGCTAAAAACATGAGTCACCTACTGCAATTTGCTAAGAGGCCATGGCCACTACCACGATGACCCAACAGACGAGTCAGACCAGAAGCACACACTAAAAAAGTTACGGAGAAGGCGGCAACACTGCCTTACATAAACTTGCCATAGGGGCGACACTGTCATAGCACGCATGCGCGGAGGGAGGGGAGCAAGTAGAGGAGAAGGAATAGGGGAACCGAGAGCAAGACGCGAGCGGAGTGGTGACGAAAATAAGAAGTCCACATCTCGAGGAGTACGCCGCATACCTCGCAAAATTGTACATTTCAGTACTTGGAATGTCTTTGAATTTTTTATAAAAAAATACATGTAAGGACCTTGAGACCTGCTCAGCAATTCAGTTTGTGGTTTGTTGATGGTCACAAGCAAAATTCCCTTCCAGCTCTGGATGGAGGAAAGAGTATATTGTGCTGAGGTCAAGTTCCTTNGCACGCATGCGCGGAGGGAGGGGAGCAACAAGAAGCAAGTAGAGGAAGAGGAGTAGGGGAACCGAGAGCAAGGTGTGAGCGGAGTGGTGACGAAAATAAGAAGTCCATATCTCGAGGAGCACGCTGCATACCTCGCAAAATTGTACATTTTGGTACTTAGAATGTCTTTGAATTTTTGATTAAAAAAATACATGTAAGAACCTTGAGACCTGCTCAGCAATACAGTTTGTGGTTGGNAAAATACATGTAAGAACCTTGAGACCTGCTCAGCAATACAGTTTGTGGTTGGTTGATGGTCACAAGCAAAATTCCCTTCCAGCTCTGGATGGAGGAAAGAGTATATTGTGCTGAGGTCAAGTTCCTTATGCTCAACATCCAGGCCGTTTTACTGCCACTGTTTTCCCAAGCCCATCCTTCTGTGGAAGGTCGGGAGAAATAGACAGATAAAGATGGCCCACCAACCTGGGCATATATCTGAAACTCCGTACGTTGTGTGTGGACTGCGATGCTCATGACGACATTCATAGTTATCATACCGGGGAGCAAATAATGTATGACAGTAATACATGTCATGCTGTACCCGTAATTACACAATAAGTCAGTAAGCAGCGAGCCAGCCTTACTTAAAGAAATGTTATCTGCATATAATTAGTGTTTTATAGTAGAGTTCTTTTAAAATGTGTGCGACACAAAATGGTTGCTTGGATAATTTTTGGTAGGTACAAAACTTAGCAGTTAACGCTAAACTTCTTTGTCTGGTTTTTTCTCCACTGAAAGTAATTTTTAATTTTTGGAAAACAGGTGGCATGACTAAGTTCTGCTAAAATACATGTCTAACAATTTGCGAGGAAATTGATTTTTAATGTAAATCAGTGTGGAAATGTGGTCATCTATATTTTTGAGCTCAGCAGGGTGAATACAGTAGTTTATTTGTTGCTAAGCATGGTCAGGTCAGTGTGCATGCTGCCATCGTCAGCCCTTTGAGAGGCATGCCAGCGAGGGTGAGATGACTCCAGATGCAGAAAAACTCTCTTTATGAAGTTTCAGAATGGACGCAATAATTTAGGTTCAATAACAAGGGAAACTTGTTAACAGAGTCATATTAACTTTGGTCGTTATAGACCACATACAAAAAACAAGTTTTTAAAAGGGTTTTATTGCATCTCGGGTGGTATAACACAAGGAAAATTGGAGACTTGTGGTTTAAATTCCCGTCCTGGTTCATGTTTTATACTTTGCTTTCATGTTTATTGACTGCCAATGAACTGTGAAGTTGTATATTTCCGTCTCTCAGCCTGGTTTTGTGAGGTAACTATGCAATATTACCTCATAAACACTGTAATCAACGTGGTGTTGGAGTATGCTTTAAGGTTTTTTTCATCCCAGGTGACAGTTCTGCATTACCATAACTCAGCTGCAGTATTTATTCTTTTAATAGCACTTCCTTAGTTTTGGTGGAAGTAGTTAAGTCCCTTATTAACAGGCTATGCTTGCTCTGTTGTTGTATTGCGTCATGTTGGTGAATAATATGCATTTGTTGATGTAAACATTCCCAACAGTATATACAATTGGTGTGCGGTAGCTTAATGCTATTGGCCACTTGACCACAGAGTCAACTGTAACTACACTTTTTGTTTTCCATACGGGTCACTGATTTCTACATTTACTTGATGCTTTCAACAGTTTTCATGACGAGCACCTGCGCAGTTTGTTACGAGTGCTAGTGTAATACAGACAGCTACACAAGTCTCAAGTTAATTGTAAATTTCCAAATTTCTGTATGTGCATGCATTAGTCTTAACAGCCTTTTTTTGAATTATTGCATTATTTTCACTACTAAACATTGTACATTTTGTGTAGTTTCNGCATTAGTCTTAACAGCCTTTTTTTGAATTATTGCATTATTTTCACTACTAAACATTGTACATTTTGTGTAGTTTCCATGCCAGGTGCTTTATTCTTCACTTGTTTTTTATAGTTTGGCAAAATTTTATGAAAAGGAATTTTATAACAAGTGCAGGCTACTTTCTAGTGGTACTACATGATGTTAACTAAAGTAAGGATTATTATTTTGTTTACATTGTAACCTTAATGTTTAATTTTATAATTCTAAATTCATTTTATTATATTTTTATTTTCCTTGAGTTTTGTTTGTAAACATTAGGACCAACTCCCAGGTATTCAAGCAGTATTATTATTATTTACATTTGTTTGTTTACAGTTATGATAATCAGTTTCATGCGTACTAAAACTTCATAGATTGTGATTATAGTTGTAATTATCCATCTAGGTAATGTTAAACACAGCTATTTATGTTTATTGTACTTATCAGTGCAGATAGGCCTAAGAGGTTTTATTGCAAATTCTTTATTTTCCTTGACATTGTCATATTAATCACCAATTTAATCTGTGATTTCTGGCTATAATATCTGATTTTAAAAGCCTTGGAGTTACCGTATTTTATCGCATATAGGTCGCACATTTTATTTAAAAAAAAATTTATTGAAAACTTGGGGTGCGACTTATAAGTGAGAAAAATTCCTCCAGCCCCGCTCTAACTTTTCATTTACTCCGAATTCACGGCCCGCGGCTCAATTTCCAAACTCTTCAGCGAACAAAATCACTTTAATTTTGAAACCTGCGGTGTAATTACGTCGCTTTTCCATCAAGAAACTGTTGCACTTCTTCATTGCCACAACATCAAAACAATAATACGTACGGCGCAAAGACGTTTTAAGAGAAAGACATGTAAATCACGGCTAACATTTGGTACTCAAGAACCAACGCTAATGTGCTGCTATCTCTTATTCTCCACAGAAAGCTTTCGAAAATAATCGATTATCAGTTGAGCAAAAATCGATTCCCTTTGATTCTTTTAAAATATTTTTTTCTGTTAAGGAATGCGAAGGGAATTACGTAACGGAAATATTCAAATGCCTTTCTATATTTTGCATGTTTATTTAAAACTTATTAAGTTAAACTGCAGAAATAATGGTTAGGTTTTTGCTTTTAACATAAATCGTTAGAAATACTTGAAATATATAAAAAGAAAGCTCGATAAAATTTTCGTCGTAAAAATATCACTTCAAATTAAATTACATCTTGATAAGTTATTTCTTTTTCCCAATAAATATATAAACTCCGGCAGTCAAGGCTGCATCTCGAGCGCTATATCAGAACATTCCAGACGAACTACGTCCAACAAACTTGCGGCGCACTGTGTCTGCGCTGTACGCTTGGCAACATCGTTTGCTTTCAAGGATACAGCCGCCACACGACCTTCGCCAAGGTCGCGTGCATCAGCCACCCGTGGCGCAGGCCGTATTGTACATGATTTACAACAACGATGAGCGCGACCTATAAACGATAAATATTATTTTTTTTTAAAACCCTTTGAAAATAATGGTGCGACCTATATGCGCAGGCGACTTATATGCGATAAAATACGGTATCTATTTAGTTTCAGTAATTTTCACCTTCTAAAATATGTTTGCAATACATATCTTCTTTGAATCCATAGTTATCTACATCTTGTGTAATAAAATCAGTAATTGCCCACTTAATTTAAAATGGGTTGTTTGTGTATTGTTTTGTTAGTTTTAGTGTTCTTGTATGTATTCATTTATGATTACATTTATTTATAAAATTTGGTAATTCAAAATAGATGACCAAATTTACACTTGAAGGTTTCTTTCACACACATAATTTCTACGCCATAACTTCAGACATGCATAATACAGTCATCAGACTCCCTAGCAATTTTCAACAACAGATATTGCGGTCAAATGTTACCAACTTACTTTTGCTCCTCTGTAATAATGTCTGTGTACTCCATTTTAATAATCATTTGTCACAAGGAGCTGGAAATTTTAATTAGGTAGTGCTTTATTTGTGTGTGTGTTTCACATTACTGTATTAGAAATCATGCACGTTTACGAAATCCTTAGTGACTAAGTTTGAGTGGTACGTATCTCGTGTTGTATTTCTATGTATATATTGGAGCATGGTATATACATGCATGTATGTGCTTTCAGATGTGTGGATGATGTAGCCAGTGATCCAGTGATAGAGCACCAGGCTGTTTATACGTACCAGAATGACCCGTACGTAGAAGTTGAAGTTTGTAGCAGCCTGCCAGATGTAGTGACGCAAGGTGTACTGTCTGGTTTGTACGACACCTGGAAGTCATCGTAACAAGAGAACATTTGTGCGTTTAGAAGTAACACTTTCACATTAATTGCTTATTTCTTACCAACACAGTGTTGGTAAACGCATTGTTTAGAACAAGTTTCTTCAAAACAAATTGGAAGTGAATGTTTAGACTCCTTTTATGGTGAGAATTTTGTGTGTTTAAAAATTAATTTTTGAAATTTTATTATTTGGACAGTACTTGAGTTTATTGTTGATCAGCACTGATTAAAGCAGTATTAATGGGGCGCCTGCGAGTACACCAGTGTGTGGTGTTTGTTGGGGTATGGGTGTTGTATGCAGCGACGTACCTGCTGCGCAAACCGCTGGGGGTGATTAAAGGGGACCTGGGTCGTGATCTGTCGCTCAGCAAATTGCAGCTGGGCTGCCTCGACACTGCCATCCTCTTGCCGTATGCTCTCGTTCAGATGTTTTGTAGCCGGGTCGCGGACGTCACCAGCCCTCGCTGCACCGCCACAGTCTGCCTCTTCTTTGCCGGCTTCTCTGTGCTGACCTTCGGCTCGTGGAGTCAGTACGGCGTGCTGATGTTTCTCCTAGCCGCCAGCGGCATGATGCAGGCCCCCGTCTGGCCCGCCTGCTGCAAATGTCTGTCCACGTGGTTTTCAGACGATGTTCTTAACACCGTGTTTGGCCTCATTTCAACATCGGTGTACGGGGGAAGCATCATCGCGACAGCGCTCGCATCGTACTTGTACGCCACTTATAGCTGGCGGCTCGTTTTCCTCCCGCTGGCCATCATGGCCATGGGTCTATCTCTGACTGCGTGGCCAGTCATGCGGCTGCCCGGCGATCACGGGGTGGTCGTGCCAGGGAAGGCACCGGCGAACCTGAATGCACCTCGCAGCGAACTGTCTGTTGCACAGCTCTGGTGTTTACCTGTTGTCCCACAGTTGTCATTTGCCATGCTGTCCCTGAAGCTGGTGCGTTACACCGTGTACCTCTGGCTGCCCGTGTACTTAATGCAGGGCCTGGGTCAGTCTGCGGCCACTGCAGCACTGCTGATTTCCCTCTTTGATGTTGGTGGCATTGTGGGGAGCATGTTGTTGGGCTTCATGGCAGACAGGCACGCCTCCCTCTTTCACACTTGGTTGGCTGTTGTCGTGAGCTCTTTCACATTCCTTGCTTTTCTCTTCACTTCCAGCTGGGGAGCCTGCTACAATGGTGTGTTGCTCCTTGTTGCTGGGTTTTGCGTTTGTGGACCGGACTCTCTCCTCGGGGGCTCTGTTGCTGTGGCAGTCGGGGAGCAGGATGGGAAGAACTCCGGTGCTGCTGTCGCTGGGCTGATCAACGGGTTCGGAAGTTTGGGGGGTGTGATTGAGGGACCGCTCGTGGGTTATGTGTCTGAAGCTTACTCTTGGAATACAATGTTTTTGCTGGTGGTATTGCTGTTATCAGCTAGCTCGTTTTGCATTCTGCAGGCATTCTTGATACAGAGAAAGCAGAGCCAGGTTCGATATCTTCCTCTTCACAATGGAATCTAAACCCCCTTCTTTTTTTTTTTTTTCNCCTCTTCACAATGGAATCTAAACCCCCTTCTTTTTTTTTTTTTTCCGAGCCTTTCTTATTTGTTGTTCCTTGATGTAACGTTAGTTTCATTCATTGTTTTACACAAATAGTGCTTCCAAATTTTAATACTTTTATCATGTTTTTGGAAATTGCTGTTCTTCAAACGTTCCATTGCCGTTTGAGTAAAGACAGTGGATGTGCTGTGCTTGTAAAATGCAACATGTAGGTACAGTAGTAGATATGAAACCTGCACTCATATGCTGCACCTTTCTGATTTTCTTGTGAGAAGTTGTTTTCACTTGCAGACATGTGGTGGGATAACACAGTATTAAATATCACATTTTATAATTTCTGTATTTTTCCAGGAACAAATACGAAAGACTAGTAGGGTGCTCGTAGCCATGTAGTGGTCCTGTGGCAAACTGATCTCTTACTTACGAGGATTAGCTATTTGCTCGGTGGACTTTTAAACCAAAAAACTGTTCTGTACGTGATGGCTTTTTAAAATAGTATATATAGTGAACATGAAACTTGTGTTCTGTGGTTCCTTTGTTGTAATGCTTAGTGTCCAACTTCCTCATCGACAAAAATATCCTCTGTGACCTGTTGATTAATTATGTCGAACAACAAAATCTTTTGTGTAAGAATCATGTCGGGTATTACAGATATGCAACCTATTCTCCATCTGTGACTGTCTTCTACATCTAAGTCTCAGGCTTCATATATTCAAAATGCACAAAAATGCTCCTGGATAAGCCAAACTTTATGTGCATACATAATCATTTACAGTCAACTCTTGATTCTAAGACCCCTGGAATAACGACCCTCTTGAAATGACCCTTTTTTTTTTGGGGAACCATAAAATAATTTACCATTAACGACCCTCTCAAAATGACCCTTTTCCTAGTAACCGCGAAGGGTCATGAGTCAAGAGTTGACTTTATTATTTAGTGAATACTTTATTGTAAAGCGTATTCCAGAATTTACCATCGCATATGAAATAAATACAGTATTAATTTTTTGTTTTTTGAAAAGTGTTGAAGTATTAACTTTGCCTTGTTGTGTATACTGTTGAGAACAAGAAGTTAGAAATAGATTTTTCTACAACGGGAGGGAAGAGAGAGGGAAGAGATTTAGGCTGCTCTTAACATTGAGGTCTTGAGAGCCGATGAGGGTGAAGCAAGGCGAGTATGAAGCAGCATCGCTATGAAAGGGCGGGGGAAACAGAAGTTCACCGGGAAAACCCGCCGACCAGCTGCATTGTCTGGCACGATTCCTACATGCGAAAATCCGGGAGCAACCTGCCGGGAATCGAACTCGGTTTGCCTAGATGGGAGGCGAGCAGTCTGACCACTGCACCACCGCAGCCCCTTTCTACAAAGGATGTTTATGCACTGTGTTTAGTCAACCATACATTTTTATTTGAATGATTTTTCATGGCATTACATATTCAGTCATGAGGCTNTATGCACTGTGTTTAGTCAACCATACATTTTTATTTGAATGATTTTTCATGGCATTACATATTCAGTCATGAGGCTTATTAGCTTAGCATTGAATATTTATTTGAACAAGTTTATTGTGTATTAACACAGAACTGGCACCCCACATTCTTCATTCTCCATGTATTTATACAGTGTATTAAGTTAAATGTAGAATGTATTTTTTATATTATTTTATTTTTTGGAAAATTAACAGTTTAATAGAAGTGTGTTGCCAAATTGTAAGCTAAGGCATGACCAGCTTAAGAAATAAGCACAATACATGTAACTATAAAGATCTGTCTGATCCTTCTTTGAGCTAGTAGTAAACACTTAAATACAGTATTGAATATTACTTAGCATGTTCAAAACCTGACTAATATAGTTCAGCAGCTTTGAGTGAAGCAGACCACAGTCTTTTCAAATAAAGCCAATTAGCATTATAAGTGAAGTAAGTTAAAAAATTGTGCGACTTCTGAACTGTGCAGTTGTTCTCATTGTGCCGACACTAACAAGTTATAAAGAGTCACTATTTTTATATGTCTTCTTTTGCAACAGNGTGCAGTTGTTCTCATTGTGCCGACACTAACAAGTTATAAAGAGTCACTATTTTTATATGTCTTCTTTTGCAACAGTTAGGTTTTACTTGAAAGTTATGCTACTTAACTGTACAAGCTGTAAGAAAAAAAATTTATTATAACACAAGTTGTGCACATATATGTTCATAATTATTCTTAATAACTTAAGTATTAAAAATCAATAATCAATTGATGCATCTGTCCTCTTAAGTGTTTTAGTAAAGTTAATTTGTGAAGTATTTTTTAACTATTTTAAGCTGATAACAAAGTGTTATAAACATGAACGGTAGTGATGGGCAAGTTTGATTTTTACAGCTTCGAGTTGAGTGAAGTCAATTTGCATGAAACTCGAGTCAAGTCGAGTTCCAAGTTGTATGAAAGTCGAGTCAAGTCAAGTTCAGTATAAATTTTTTAAAAATTAAAATTGAGTTTTACCATAAATGTAAATGTGTAGGTATGTACATGGGTGTAATGCCCGCCCCTTATAACTTTCTCCCCCTCTTATAATCACAGTTCACCGAGAAAAAAGTTTTGACTATTTCCAACCAAAATGAATAATTCTTTGCCAGGGTTAGTGATTCACAGCGCTACCTTTTCCATCTCGCCAACAGTGAATGACTATGGTATAAATGGCAGTGTCAGGCGTGATGCTGATAGAAAAGAAAAACTGATAGTGGGGTGGAGTGGATTGAGATGGTAACTTTCAGACTGGTCTGTGGCATGCTACTGGGTGAGTGGACAAGCAGTCTACATTTAAAGTTTTTGTTACTAAATAGTTTTTTTTTAACACATTTTTTAAAACAGTAGTGAGATGAGAAAAGTAATGACAAGTTTACAGTTATGCATATTTCTGCTGAAGGTGTGAGACAAAAGTCTTTTCATGTGTAATTACAGTGTGTCCTATGGTTGAGACTGTACCTGTCAATCTTGGCAAGGGTCCCATTATCTGATGTCACCATGCAAAGAGGATGCGCTTCACTGGGAAGCAAAATGGCTCAAGTAACGAATATAACACCCACCCGATTTTATCACACCTGAACATCACAAACGCCAACCAAAGTTAGTGTTTTCATTCCGGCGCAACTTTAGCAGCTTAGTAACGTAAAATTATTGATTCGCGAGACATGAAAGTAATTGTTAGGTGCGAATATTTGTTGTTTGTAACCTAAAAGCACTGTGACTCTACTTGCAGTTTCAGTAGCTCAATGTCTGCTGTAGAAAAACCCAACTAGATGTGACGGGTCGATTTTTGTTGACTTGACTGAACTCGATTTTTCAAGACCCGACCCACCACTAATGAACAGTAATCCAGTATCCAGTAATTTTTAAGAGATTTTTTGTCTCATTTCATAAAAACCTGTACTTTTTTCCCCTCCAAGTGAAAATTTTGTACCCGATTTGGTGATTGTATCTTGTCTGGCTTCAATACTTTGTCATACAAATTGGTGTCTTAGGATGGCAGTCAGCTGTGCTGGATTGTGAAAGTAAACATTAGTCCTTATCGAGCATTGTTGAGAGTGTTATTTGTGACGTTGCCATTTTACTTTTACAATGACATACAAAGAGACACCATAAATTGACGTTCTTAGGTAATATCTATGTTTTATTGTTGAGTGACTTAAATTATTTGTTACTTATCTTAGAATTTTATAGCCAAAGTTTGTAGTGCATTTAGTTTTAAAAATTTGTTGCATGTAGTTCAGTTTTATTTTAATAAGGTTTTCATTATTTTGACATGTTTATTATTTATATTTAGTTTTGAATGATTCAGATGTCTTATCATTCTAACAAATGTAAGAAAATTTTGTTTTTTTTGGGGTTGATGTGTATACTCGAATCTACTGTGTGTGTGTGAAAAAGATGAAAATTATCAGAAAAATTAAACAACTGTAAACACACGCTATGATACAACAGTTATTAATACTCTGCAGTGAGGCAACAGCCAGAAATCCCAACTCCTGTCTTTAGTCCTCCTCAACTTATCCCGCCAGTCTTCTGCTATAACTCCCCAGTGATACTACGAGTTTTACTAAGGAGGCACTGAAGTCTACAAAGAATACTACATCAAATTTACATTTATTGCAATGTCTCATATTTACGTTCTCTGCATTTCAAGTTTCCAATGATTTGCATTAGAGTAAAATATTATTATAAAGTACTTCACTTCAAAGTACTTTTCACTATGAAATGCATCATTCAAATTCCTGGGAGCTTTCATAATATTAAATACTTTTTTTTTTCAGTATAAAATACTTTTCAGTGTTAAGTAGAAAACTGAAAGTTGCTTTTCATTCTTCGTATCAAGATTCTACTGTATTTTCTTCAGTTCATGTCTTATTGCTCCCACTATTCATGTGAACAAAACAACAGCCAAAGAAGTTGCTGTCGGAGATAAAATTTAGGTTTTCGTAACACGTCTAGGCCACCTACTGCATTCTTGGCACAACAAATGCTTGGCAAAGCAAGATTGTGGCGATGGTCGAGTAATACTGCCACTGCAAGTGCTCGTGATGCTTTAACTGCATACTGTAAAAGTATGTTCATAATCTGTTTTGTATTTTACAGTGTATGAAAACATTCAGCAACTGGAACAAATGTGGTGTCTGAAAACATTTTTAGAAGTGTTTTTGTGTAACGTTATCTTGGTTAATGGCTTCATCACATGTTTGTTTTGCATAATGGAAAAAACTATGGCAAATAATTTCAATGATAAGAAAATTAGAGATAATATGAAAGTTTAATGAGTTTGTGAGAACTTGTTGTTCTGCCAAAATAACTTTCTGTTCCCACGAGCACACTTAACACTGTTATTAAAAAAATAAAAACCATGACATCAGCATCGTTACAGAAAATGCTATGAATGTTTACCAAGTGTGAAAAAAACATAAATATGTAAAAAAAATTAAAATTTGACATTGACATCTCCAGGAAGAGCATTGCAAAAACGAATGATTGAATCATTTTGTTTAACTCACCTTGTTTCACATAAAGACTGCAAGCCTTTTTCAGTTCCTAAAGTTGTCATTATTAACCAAAGATCTTTTTGGAGACTTGTTAAACACGGCAATTACTGATTNCTTTTTCAGTTCCTAAAGTTGTCATTATTAACCAAAGATCTTTTTGGAGACTTGTTAAACACGGCAATTACTGATTTAATAAGCCCCACAGAATTTCGGACACTTGGTACGTTTAAGGATTTTGAAATCGACAGAACAGAATGAGGTGCAANTTAATAAGCCCCACAGAATTTCGGACACTTGGTACGTTTAAGGATTTTGAAATCGACAGAACAGAATGAGGTGCAAATTTCACAAACTGCCTCAGAAGTCATTGTAGAACAACCATCAGTTCCAATGCCAACACAGTATGCCATATCCAGGTGGAGAGTTACAGTAAGAATATTTACAATAATATTTCCCAGTTTCATTACTGTCAGAAACACAAATCAATGTCACAATCGGGAGTTACCCTAAATCCATCAATAAAGAGGACAAAATCTTCACGAATAACACCATCGAGGTATCTCAAACTAAGGGAAAGCTGCTCCATGTGTGAATTATCTGAGGTTTCATCAAATATAATACTAAAAAATTTAGCCTTGCAAGCTTTATCTATGATTTGAGATTCTATCTCTTCACCGCATGTTTCTATTATAATATTTTGGGTAGTTTTGCTAATATAGGTTGCTCTTGAAGATGATGATTTGAGATGCTCCTCAAGATTTTTGTCCCCAGATTGAATGCGAAATGTTAAATTTTCTCTGAAATTTCTCTCATTAACTAAGCTTGGTTGATCATTATTGTTCTGCAACAATCCTCCATCGTCACTGTGGCCATGTAGTGGTATTTTGTTTTTGGCCCAAGAATATGGTTGTATTTACAATCTGCCTTAACCCCTCGCGGTTTTCCTCCACTTGCTTCAAACATTCAGAGTTTAGCCTATTGATTACTTTGCTTCTGGTTTCTGGTAAGATTTCAAAAATTCATTCTTACCCGCATCAACATTAGCCGTGAGGTAATGTGATTCCTCATGTGCTTCAAAATGGCCATCCTTGCCATAAAGTTTCGCGAAGGATGTTAAATGTTTTGTCACAAACTTCTGTAATAAAACACCTTGATTGTGGCCTGCCTTATCACTAACAGTGAACAGCAAGCAATATTTGCAATGCAACCCTTTATGCAAATCAGATAAAACGACCCAATGGCGACTGTTAATGTGGCTTTTATTTAAAAAGCATTTTATGGATTTCCCACCTTTCATGTGTACGGAATGTGGGTGTATGAAACCTGCTGGTGGTTGCCAAGGTTTTTCTAATAACTAGAATTTTGTGTAATCGTCTACTTGTATACCAATATACGCTCCTGTATCACATTCAGGCTGTAGTGTAGTAGGTACAGCACTTCCCACTCCACCAGGACCAGAGGTTGTTGATGATTCTCCATCTCCCAGTGAAGATAATGCAGGTTCAGGGTCAGATGAATTCAGTTCCTCCAGTTTCAGTTGAGCCCCAGCAATTGAGTTTTCGCTCTGATGATGTTTCACTTCACTTCCATTATCAGGCTGTTGTGAAACCTTCTTCATCTTTTCCTATTTTTTGAAGAATGTGTAGATTGCTTTGGTGTTGAGATAATTCCGGCTGTCTTTTTCCTTGGGAAAAAAAAATTTTCTCACGCACTCATGCATACGTGCACACTCTCACACTCACACATTCACTTTTCGACACTTTAAAAATTGTATATAATATCAGATACATTATACATATTAATAAATTTTTGAAATATAATTTTTTTCTTTGTTTATTTTGTTGTATTGGTATTGGTCACTTGAGGTTCAAAATTTTGCAAATAGCCAATCACAAAACGTTTTACACGACTGCGTCTGTTTCCCAAAATGGCTTCTCGACTTTAGTGTATATCACGTGACTCATGCCGTACGTAAACAATTGAGCTAGTGCCTTGTGTTACTGTTAACCCAGTGGAGTAATTGTAGCAAGTTAACCTTTTTTTGAAGTTATTTTAGAGTCATTGAAAAGTCAGTGTGATTTATAACTATAACGTTGGGTACATTTTGTTGCAGTTCAAATAATTATTATCGTTTCCCTTTGCCGTTTGAACAGAAGTGTAAAACATATGTGTTTTAACATGCAGCCGTCATGCTGTAGTTTGTGAAGCGAATTATGTAGTGCAATTTTCATTGCATATGTGAAATGATGCATGCATGTTATTGAGGCAATAAATTAAACCTTAATATTAATTGTTCAATTTATACTTACCATTGTTTATGGATGTTGCCTGCCATAAATAAAGCCCTGTAATGTTGATTGCTGTAAATAATAACAATGAATGTCAGAAGGAGGAAGGTGTTGAACAGGTGCTGAGTGTAACCAAACACAGTAGAGTTCTCTACTGTATTTGGGGTAACTATGTGATGCAGAAATGGGAAGGGGAGGGCTGGGAAGGGGGTAGGGATTAAGGTCGAAGGAGGAGGGTGAACGAATGCACAAGTACAACTTTGTGATGCTGGTAATTGGAAAGGGTGCAGAGGGGAGGTGGTAACCTTTTGTGCCGTGCACCCTTGACCATCAGAGCTAAAAATATAGTTGCAACAGGAAACAGAGTAACTCTGTGTATGTTACCTTTTCTAAAGCACTCGGTAAAGTGTGAATTTAAAGTAAGTACTATTTTTCTATTTTTACTTTCCTTTAATTTTTTTTTTTAGAGCAGTGTAGGGAGGGGCGATGGTCCCTATGGCCCCACCTCTGGATCCGCCCCTGGATGCATAATGCGTACTAGGCACACATTTTTTTTCGACTTAGTCACATGAGGCGACATGACCACTCAAACATAGTACCAAACTCCAAGTCTGCTTACCTCCAGAGCTGATAGGCATTCACCCAACCTGGGACAACCAAGGAAACAGCAGACGAGGCTCAACTACCCATTATGCCAGACACGCACTTCAAGTAATTGCCCCTATAGAAGAAACAAAGCAAAGCCAGGTACGTCAGTTGGTCATAAGCGAGCACCGGATACCACCTGCTTACGGGAAAACTACCCTTCTTTATTCCTTTCTCAAGAGAGCGCAGCAAGGGCTGCGCCGGGCCACGAAGTGAGGAGCAACCCCGCCGAAGATGCCCGAACCGAAGGAAGCCGAAAGGGAGCGCCAGCAAGTTGTATATAAGGCCAGATACGCCCTATAAAAAATTACAGGATGCCAGTCCCCCTCTCCTCTCCACACTTTCGTAGATCAGTTAGTTTAGCATGGGAGGTAAACATGGCTTCAATCGCAGCCAAGTTTTGCCCAATCCCAGTAAAGCAGCTAGCATGTGTCCTTGTAGTTAGTCTTCCCTGCATGTCTAGGCGTATGGGGTTCAGCTCTCAGATGCAGGTCCTGTCCCTATCCTGGACCTCCAACTCACCTCTTAGATTTAAGGTAGGTTATAAAAAAATCAGAATGCCAGTTGTCTTGTACGCTCAGCAGCTCATTCTACCATAGCAGTGATAGAGCTCTCTGCTACTGTCTTCCTCACGAAGAACCAACAACTTAGAAGTCTTCCAGACCAGATACTAGCTATCCCTGAAGAGGTCTTCAATCCTCCTACGCCGCACTCACCATTTTGGTAGTGACAGCCCAGTCCCTTCAGAACACCCCAGTCAACAGTAAGGGACCAGGTTGTTTTCACTGTTACCCAATTCGTTTGCTCTAGTTTTTTTGTCAACACGTCCCCTACGGCTGTTTTAACGTAATGTCCGCTGGTTGCTTAGGAATCGCGAGAACGCAGGAGATAGTATGGGTCACTGGGTTTATTCTTCTTTGAATAAACACATTCAAGTCTATTCACAGCTTTTAATCTGATTTCCATAACTAGTGTAGGACTGTGGGATTCCTTTGATTGGATGGCATGTACATAAAAAGACACTACACCTTTGCCAGCCACCCGTACTGTGGGCCACGTGCTTAAAAGTGCTGGGTGCATATGCACAATAGAGCCTCCTACTAGGTACACACTGCAAAGAAGCGAGTAGGCCAAACAAGTTAGCTAACCCACCCCATTCAACAAGGGCAATTTGCCAGTTGGAGAGCCAGTCCTGACGAGGAGAGATCTGGTCACATCTGGGCTACTCATGATGAAGCAGATGAAGCGGTAGGGCCACCCCAAG
Source organism: Clitarchus hookeri (assembly GCA_002778355.1). Classification (NCBI taxonomy): domain Eukaryota; kingdom Metazoa; phylum Arthropoda; class Insecta; order Phasmatodea; family Phasmatidae; genus Clitarchus; species Clitarchus hookeri. The sequence continues at coordinate 285,286 of NQII01002690.1, forward strand.
TCAGTTAACCTACTCCATCCACTGCGTGAGATTTGCTGGTTGGAGTGAAAGGACTGGCGCAGCATATAACCGATTTCATCTGGGCACACCTTAGCTAGGGAAACTGTAGCCTGCCCCTGTTTTCTTGAGGTGGAGCAATGAGAAGGCAGTACTTCCCCTGCAGCCAATCAGTTGCCAAGTAACTCCTCCCAGTCAGCCTTCAGCTACACCACCCCTCGGAAACGAGCTCAGGCCGCCCGTAGACTGCTGGGGCCTCACCCACAGTCACCGCTAGACCCCTGTTTGAGCCGCCCCAGAAGACCGCTGGAGAGCAGCACCCATCATCATTGGACTGCGCCTGGGCCTGCGCCCTTGGGCATCGCCAGCTTCACACAACCACCACCGACGCCAGCTACTGCCTCCAGCAATCAGACCGCTCGAGTACCTCCGACAACCATCTTGATGCCCACAACATCGATGGCCCCGTACATCGACACCAGCTGCCTGTCATCAGTAAACCCTGGGTACGGCCCGGACAAGGTAAGCCAACACCGACCACAACCTTAGCCTCCCGGAGGGCTCTCAGCTTCACTGACTACGTACCTTGCCGACAACCTACCCGTCCAACCCTGTAGGACTGATCAAAGCCAACCACACCATTGTTCCAACTCCGCCTCAGTAGAGTTGACGTTCCCCAGTGTCACTGACCTGACGCCTTATGAACCCTTGTGCACATGTGATGTGTTCCAACTCAGTCCTAACTGTCATGTGCCAATTGTCTTTGCCTCTCGTCATCAATAAACCTTTAAATATACTCATGTATATATACACTTTGTATGTCTGTCACAAGTTTTTAGCTCTCCAAGTTTTATTCCATCATAAGTTATAAATTATTTCAGCAAATCAGTGCTTTGCATTCATATTCAATAACTGTAATAAAAATATAATTTTATTTTCATTTAATAATTATTAAATTACAAAAATAACTACTGTATAACATTTTTTGGTATTACCTAAACACAGTGTGTGAAACAACATTGCAATTTCATCAGTAGCAGCCATTTTCCTATTTTAATAATTACTTTATTTTTCAATTTAGGAGGCCCTTGATGATTTAAGCGCACAATTTTGGACCTCTAAATTAAGGGTTACCAAAGGCAGTTTAGGGGTCACTTAAAATTGGTGAAACAGTCTGCATCTCTAAGTGCACTTACTCAGGATTTAAGCGACCCTCAAATTTTAGAGAGTGTTGGCGAAACAGACCAAGAGTCGACTTGAGAGGCTTCTGTTAAAACAATTGTTGAGCACCTGCAAATTTGCTTTAGGTGTTCCTCAAACTGAAGACAAACTATTATGTATTGGAAATGTCTCTGAAAATAACATCATAACATAGCACTTCCGACTACAGTTTGTAGTTACTGACTTGTTCTGATTGGATTACTAAGAGAGGTGGTCTCCTGTGACCTACTGCTTCAGGCTAGTCAAGTATCCACCTGATTCATGGTTCAGCATCCAGCAGGATCTTACTTNCAAATTTGCTTTAGGTGTTCCTCAAACTGAAGACAAACTATTATGTATTGGAAATGTCTCTGAAAATAACATCATAACATAGCACTTCCGACTACAGTTTGTAGTTACTGACTTGTTCTGATTGGATTACTAAGAGAGGTAGTCTCCTGTGACCTACTGCTTCAGGCTAGTCAAGTATCCACCTGATTCATGGTTCAGCATCCAGCAGGATCTTACTTCAGGTCAGAGGCCTTAACAGGTATTTGAAACTCTCACTAAACAGTGTGACCAGCCTTAGACTTCAAAGCAAGTATATTCATTAGTCTCGATTCCTAATCAAGAATGTGTTTCCAGTGATGGTATGCGCACAAAATCTCCACTTCCAAATTAGGTATAATTATTCACATCTGTATATTTAAACCACTAAAAATGGTTAGAAATACTTTTTTCCTCTTTCCATGCATTGAAGTCAAACCACTAACTGCAATTTGGTTTCTGTGTCAAGCATTAAAGTCTATTTGGTTGGGGAAAATGCTTAAGCTTCAAAGACCCCAAACTCATAACTACAAAAGCTTCTTAATGTATCCAAATTTAATTCCTTAACTAAGCATTAAAGTCACCCTTCTTTGCTGTATTTCAGATTGTAATTTTTGCGAAGTCTATGTGAAAAGACCAGCATTTTCTAGGAGACATTGTTTAATTTCACGTAGTGTANTTTGCGAAGTCTATGTGAAAAGACCAGCATTTTCTAGGAGACATTGTTTAATTTCACGTAGTGTATTTAACTGGTGTTTTGCATTAGCTGCATGTATCGTACATTTGTGGACGCACAACTTGAGTACTGAAACAAGTTTCAGTTGATATGGAATTAGGTGTGGCAATTATGTATTTGGAACCAAATTAGTTACAATACCTGCGTAAGACTGCCAGTTCGTGTGTCTGTAAGTGAATATGTAAGTGAACCTATTGATATACAAATAGATAATTAACTACTGAACATTAATTGAAAAAATATCCCTACCAAAAATTTACAACAAACCAACCAAATCCAACAGACAGTTCAGTGGTTTCTATTGTATAGAATTGTCATTCTAATGTATTTTTGGTGGTTTATATGGTTTCTCATTGGTAACCCAATAGCTTTTATTGGATTCCAGTGGTTTCTATTGTATAGAATTGTCATTCTAATGTATTTTTGGTGGTTTATATGGTTTCTCATTGGTAACCCAATAGCTTTTATTGGATTCCAGTGGTTTCTGTTGTATACAAATTTAGTGGGCACGGAACATTTCAGTGGTTTCTGTTGGTTCCTGTTATCAGAAAACACTGGCACCATTGGTTTTAATTGTTTTCTGTTGGGGTACAACAAATTATAGTGGATTAGGTTGGTTTCTGTTGTAAATTAATCTGTTTGTTTGTGTTGTATTCTAGTGGTTACCATTAACTTCTGTCTGTTCTGTTGTGTTTTGTTAGTTTTTGATTTATCATATTCTGTTGTATTCTAGTGGTTACCATTGGTTTCTCTTTGTTTTGTTGTTTTCTGTTGTGCTGTAGTCTATTGTTTTCTGTGAGATTCAAGTGGTTTTCTGTTGTGTTCCATTGGCTTCTGTTGTTTTTTGTTGTGTTCTAGTGGCTCCCATTGGTTTCTGTTCTGCTATACTCATAGTATATATATCTTCGGAGTCAGCATATCCTAACGCGTAGTCAGTCCAGTCACCATATGTTTCTGCTGTCAAAATTTCACCTAATTCGGCACGTATGACGAGGTTTGCTCCACTTGCAGGTAGCTGGCTGTTTGATTTGAGATGAACAACAGCACATCTTTCATAATTGTAGCATGGCTGAGTTTCCTCTTGGAATTCATCTTAAATCATTACACCCTATCATGTGAAAAAACACAGTTACACAATTCATCTTGCTCGAACTTGAATTTCAGTTTGTAGATAACTCTGCCGTAGCCAATAAAACAACTTGCGTAGGCGTCCACATCGTCTGGATTGAATGGAACACAGTCACGTGAATCGAACATATATAGAGGCACTCTTTGTAGAAGTTTGTGATGATGACTGACGAAAGTCTTGCATTTATCTTCATAATACCTAACCTAAAAGAGTGCACGGTGGAGTAGTGGTTAGCATGCTGGACTGTCGCTAAAGGGGCGCAAGTTCGCGCGCCCTCTCACCTCTGCAAGCGTAAGATTTTCTAATTGTATAATTTGTTTAATAGTGGATTAAGTATTAGTTACGAACGAGTATAATAATTTTAATTTTTGAGAAATAATGTACAACATATGGTGGAAGCACTGCTAGCCATCCGTAGGCCATCTAATGTCTCTAAAGTGGTACATCNAGAAATAATGTACAACATATGGTGGAAGCACTGCTAGCCATCCGTAGGCCATCTAATGTCTCTAAAGTGGTACATCGATGGGTCATTGCTGTTGTAAGCTTATGGGCCATGCTTGGGCCATTTATGTTCACTACACTTGGGCCAATTATGGCCAGAGTAAGCTGACTAGGTAAGTAGTGTCACTTCAGGATCAGCAATGGTGCTGGGTGCATTGCAGCTGTTGGCCAACTTTTTACCGGCTTGGCATCCGACTGTAAACTATAAGTAGTCCATATGTGTTTTGCTACATGGGTAGTTACGTGTATCAAATATAACTGTTGTGTACTAGTAGTAGGAAAAGGACAGTTCAGCGTCAACTGGATGCTGGATGGGGACTGGGAGACTCATGGTGGCCATCTTGGATTTCCCTTTTTCCCCTTGAAATTTCTCTATTCCCCCTGTGTTTCTGCAGTCTGATTAAACAGTTTTAATGACATGTTAAAAATTAATTGTTTTTATTTTTTTTAATAATTTTTGTATATTGTAGTATGTCTGTATATTTACGAATGTGTTAACGTGTTGTAATGATGCCAGCGGCGCGTCAGGGCCGCCATTTTTGTAATATTCTGCGTCAAAGTATGACAAATGGAAATTACAACACGGTTAGCTCAGTTGGTAGTAACATGAAACTTTAGAGGCGCCAATTAATATAAATAAAGCCCAATGTTTGTTTATTACTCTTTGCTTTTATTTATCATTCCAATGAAACAGTTCACATACAATCGTCAGGTATGCAGCACCACAGTCGTTTAATTATTCATTTACGTCTTGCAAACTTGCATCGCAAGACCTCCCACACAGACGGAGAAATAAACGAGTAAGTTCCAGTTTGCCGGTGCGGGGGTCATGCGCCACGCCCGGCGCGGCCTCGGCGAGTCCTGTCGCTCACAATGATATAAGTATAAAATGCATGTAAACAAAACCAGCAAAAATATTACAAAATGTAGTACTACTGGTTCATTTATATACCTAGGGTTAGATGGGTCAGTCTATACAGGAAAGATGTGCCTGTATTAAGAGTGACGTGAAACAAAGTACGACTAAATTTAAGATAAGATTGAAGCACACANCGACTAAATTTAAGATAAGATTGAAGCACACACAGTTAAGTAAAAGTAATTTGTGGCACACAATGAGACGATACTGTGAATAAATAGGAATATTGTACAAGNGCACACACAGTTAAGTAAAAGTAATTTGTGGCACACAATGAGACGATACTGTGAATAAATAGGAATATTGTACAAGACTTTTTCTGTTTTAAGTTCGTTTGTCAAACACTTTAACATTTAAGTTATTTTTCCCTCAGACATCACACTTATTTNACTTTTTCTGTTTTAAGTTCGTTTGTCAAACACTTTAACATTTAAGTTATTTTTCCCTCAGACATCACACTTATTTCCGTACTTTGTGCAGTTCTCTTGCAACCAATGGGAACACTCTGTGCACCTAATCCAGTCTTCTGTGCTCCTTGTTGTATTGTAGTCATCACTACACCTTCGTCCAGGTCGCTGTCGTCACTGTCATCATACAAAACTGGACAAGAAAATCGTTTCATGTTTTGTTTCTTAAGTTTGGTAGGCCTAACATCCCTATATTGATAATATTCTTCCCTCAGTTTTCTTCTATTTATAGTTTTTTACTTGTGTAATGCGTTTGCACGTTTTCCTTCGAATTCAGTACCTTCGAAACTCTTGCAGTAATAACACTAGCAGTAGATTTTTCTTTACAATTGGAATAGGTGAGATATTGTTAAATAGTGTAGTGGGAGTGGGGTTGTGTACCTCTTCGGCTTCGCAGGCACTGGTGGCTTCGGAAAGTCCCAAGAATCGCCCAAGCATTCATCATTGATGGGGTATTTTAAATTTGTTCTAGACAGAGAAGCTTCGAGGGGAGGCCTATGCCCATAAATGCCTATGGTTGCTTCTTGATTTTATGTCAAAAAGATTTGTGGAGCGTGTTGTTGATTTGAGTTCATTTCAGCAGTTTAAGTAAGTGGTGTTTCACTTAAGAGTCTATTTTATCAGGGATGATAAAATGCTGAATCCTTACCAGGTGCCAGGCAAGCATAGTCTGGTATTGCAGNAAGAGTCTATTTTATCAGGGATGATAAAATGCTGAATCCTTACCAGGTGCCAGGCAAGCATAGTCTGGTATTGCAGACATGTTTGACAGAATAATTTCACATGCCTTGAACCCGGAAACAGCATTTTCCACAGTTGTTGGAGCAAGCGCACGCTTTCAATTTTCCATACTGCAGTCTTGTAATTTGTCGTGATATGTTGTTCTTCATAAACACATTATACATTCTTCGTTGTAGTTTGACTTCAAAGATCTAAAAAATCTCCTGTCGAGTGGTTGCATGAAATGTGTTGTATGACTGGAGGTGGGGGGGCTGAGCAAAATTATGCGATGTGCATCAGCAAATTCAAGCATTTCCACACTGCTATANTATGACTGGAGGTGGGGGGGCTGAGCAAAATTATGCGATGTGCATCAGCAAATTCAAGCATTTCCACACTGCTATAGGAGAAGTGTCCATCAAGAAGCAACAATACTTTTCCAACAGGCATTCTTGGCAAAAGCGATTTTTCAACCAGTAAAAAAAAACAATTCAGATCTGATATGTTGATTTCATATTCATTGCAATAATGGAACCCGGAGGCATGCCANCCAGTAAAAAAAAACAATTCAGATCTGATATGTTGATTTCATATTCATTGCAATAATGGAACCCGGAGGCATGCCATCACTCAACTCCTGTTTCTTATTCTTCCCTTTAAAAATGCAATAGGGAGGAATGTAATTGGTCTCACCATTGAAACAACACACGACAGAAATGGTTTCACCCTTTTCTCGAGACGTAACAACACTGACTTTTTTATATACATTCCATTGCAACATCATCTTCTGCTTTAGTGTTCGATTGCAACCCACTAAATGTGTCCAGACTTATTTATCAAATCTCTTTCAGCCAAAATACTGTTTTACAGCTTTGTTATTCATTCCAAGAATCCTATTCCTATAAATGCCCTCAGATTTTCTGACTGAGAGTTCAGGATTGCGAATCAGGGAAGATTGCAGCCAATCATAACCTGCCTTTCGGTTCACTACGTCAAAGTTGTGTTCAATCTTCAGTTGCTCAGCTAGCTGGAAAGCCATGTGTCTTACACAATCCCCGTGATGGGGTCAAGCCATGAGTTTGCAATTTCTGGATGTAAAGTACTATACATATATATTTAATTTTCTGGACCCAATAACAAGGAAANAGCCATGAGTTTGCAATTTCTGGATGTAAAGTACTATACATATATATTTAATTTTCTGGACCCAATAACAAGGAAAGACAAAGATGTAATTTCAAAAAGTTATTCTTCTTTAGCCTTCTTTTTAAAGTGGTTTTCAGGATGTTATAAGCATTTGCAGCTTTGTTTGTACCCATAAGATTGCCTTTCACAGCGATAACGGCTTTATTTAGGTCACCTTCGCCTCAGTTACCTATGGTTGATCCCAGCTTTCTTGTATACCTCGTTGGCATTTTCTGAAACAGAAAGTACTGTGCCAGTTAACCTGGTGAGCCAATCATTACACCGGCGGAAAGTCTGTAGCAAGGTTCAATACAGGGCACTTTAGTATTTTTGTATGTACCTGGCTCCAATTTATTTTTAAATACAGCAAGTGCTTTAAAAAAGTGTTTTAGCTATGCTGGAGTGCTCTGGAATGGTGTTTCTAATGTGTGCGACGTCTTTCAAAACACTTAAAAGAACTCGTCTGAAGTGTGTTTTTTTCTTCTTAGATCACCACATTGGATACACTTTCAATAGTTTCATAGCATATTGCCTATGTTGGACTTTATGCAAAACACTTCAATTGTTAGGTAAGTGGGTTCCTTAAGTCATGTTTTTTACGATAAAGCACTGTGTACATCACAACAGATTTTTTATCATCTGCAGGTGCACTGCTTGACAAAAATATAAATTGAATCGTTCAATAAATGACTCGCACGGTCATAAAGTTGCTATTGTGCGTTCAGAAAATAAATTGTGGAAAGTTTTTTATGTGTTCCTCTGCACTATACTGAATGCATACAAAAACACGTATATATTTGCCTCTTATTAATGATAATCGTGCGAACTTTGAATGAGGTAGGTCCTAGGTTCGATTCACGAGCAGGTAGCTTCCATTAAATTTTCGCGCACATTAGAATGTATTACCATTTAATTTTACTACGCATTAATTTCTAATATACCATCATATGCACTGCGTGACAAAGAAAAATTGAATGTCATATAATTTTTGAAGAACAAATGTTTTATTTATTATTTTTTTCAAAGAGCTCCCTAATTTTTTTTTTATTAAATGTTATGCAGATTACAAGTTATTGCTTTTAAAAAAAATCATTTTTTAATCGAGCTAGCTAATATCTTTTTTGTTGGCAATTAAATTTTATGCAAACTAAAAACTATTTTGTGTTGTGATCAATTTTTCCTCATAATAAACATGGAGTATTAATTTAATTGCAGATGTTTATTATTATCGGTGTCCTTGTGTGGATAGTGAAAGTTACAAAGCAAAAGTTATTAACTATCACACCTCTGTTGCAGAGTTCGACTGTGCTAGTGCGTTGGTCCCCGTAAGTGTTAGCANTTTTTTTCAAAGAGCTCCCTAATTTTTTTTTTATTAAATGTTATGCAGATTACAAGTTATTGCTTTTAAAAAAAAATCATTTTTTAATCGAGCTAGCTAATATCTTTTTTGTTGGCAATTAAATTTTATGCAAACTAAAAACTATTTTGTGTTGTGATCAATTTTTCCTCATAATAAACATGGAGTATTAATTTAATTGCAGATGTTTATTATTATCGATGTCCTTGTGTGGATAGTGAAAGTTACAATGCAAAAGTTATTAACTATCACACCTCTGTTGCAGAGTTCGACTGTGCTAGTGCGTTGGTCCCCGTAAGTGTTAGCANGCAAAAGTTATTAACTATCACACCTCTGTTGCAGAGTTCGACTGTGCTAGTGCGTTGGTCCCCGTAAGTGTTAGCACTGATGAGATAATTAAAAGAAAATTTATGTCTTTGTTTGCAAATGTTTTTAACATGCATTTGTATTCAAGGCCATCGCAGTCAGTCGTCGCAGGTCCTGCCAATTCCTGGAGTTGCTGACTTGTCGATTTGTGGTCGCATCTAGGCTGCAAGAAAACCCTGGTATCCTCGTGTCAAACTACGCAGTAAGTATTATTTTTACGGAGAGTAATTTGTTCCCCAAATTTTTTTAGTTGGAAAAAATATTTTGTTCACGTTTGTCTACAGTTTGCGCATCCTACAACTTTCTTTGGGCTGCGGTGGTGTTGTGGTTAGACTACTCGCCTCCCATCAAGGCGAACCGGGTTCGATTCCCTGCAGGGTTGCTCCGGGATTTTCGCATGTGGGAATTGTGCCGGGCAATGCAACTGGTCTGGGGTTTTTCTCGTGGATTTTCTGTTTCCCCCGCCCTTGCATTCCGGCGCTCCACCATACTCACCTCGCTTCACCCTATCGGCTCTCAAGACCTCAATGTTGAGTCGCACAAATCTCTTTACTTTGAACTCCCTTGTCCAAGTCAAATCGTGGAGTGACGTGGAGGTCGCTAGGAACGGGCCAATCGTTACTAGCGGAGTTTACTGCATTTATTATTTTCTTCTTCTGGTACGTAACATGTTTAAACTCATTTGTTGTGCACCATAATGTATGCAAAAGTTCTTCAGAAAATGTACACAAGGACTTTATTAAAAATAGTAACTTCACTTTTTGACAAATTTTTTTACTCGGCAGATTATATGAAATTTTTGTTTTTTTCAATTTTTTTTNAATAGTAACTTCACTTTTTGACAAATTTTTTTACTCGGCAGATTATATGAAATTTTTGTTTTTTTCAATTTTTTTTAAATTTATATTCATAGTGTGTGAATATCTTTAAATAAGCAATGCGAATATACAAATATCTGCTTTTTTATTTCTATGACTACAGTGCACACATGCTGTGTATTTTGGGTTTTAATTTTTTTTTGTGTATGTTATCAACAGTCTATAGAGGATAAGGTTATTTTCACACAANCTGTGTATTTTGGGTTTTAATTTTTTTTTGTGTATGTTATCAACAGTCTATAGAGGATAAGGTTATTTTCACACAAAAGTACTTTCTGCTACGCAGTTACACAGTTTAGTGGAAAATTATTAGTACATGGGTAGGCAAAGTATAAATAAATAAAACTAACACCCATGCCTTACCTGGGATTCGAACCCAGAACACACCAACCGCCTGCGCCACGGTAGGTCGGCGACACCACAAAGAGTTTGTAATGAAAAGAAGCCCATGCATTTTGATCTCCTCACCACCGAAGATAATGCACACTATGCGTATGCTCAAAATAATATGTCTTTCCCTGGGTGTTGGATGAATGAGGCCGGGATGCAAGGGCAGTTCCTCGTCTCGGGGGTGTTAAAATCAGAAACAATTTCACCTCCCCCCCCCCCACATCAACCAGCTATAAAACTCTCACTTGCTTTTGTTATATATAACATACCTTTCCATGGGGCATGGGTGGAATGTTAAATCTGAAGTGATTTCACTCTCCCCTTTACCCTCAGCTAAAAATAATTATTCACTTCGGCGATAATATGGTAAACATAACAGTGGGAATTGATATGTCCAAAATGATTTTGAGAACTTTTTTACAGCTCGAGATTTACTTTTAGAGCATTGTCTACTCAGGAAAGAAAATTAGATTGGGACACTTTGAACTCGGCATTGTATTGGCAGAGAGCCAGCCAGTAATTAATGTTGTTTAGTATATGAAGCATAACTATTGTTTATTATAGTAAGCATGTTCAGTGTTGTGTAAACCAATATGATGATTGTAAAGAGGAATAGAGACCAATTGATCGCAATGCAGTTGTGAATATAGGAGACTAACTTCTAGATTGGTTTAATTATTTTCTGTAAATCTGTATTGCAATCACTCTAAAACCACTTTCCTTGCTGCNGACTAACTTCTAGATTGGTTTAATTATTTTCTGTAAATCTGTATTGCAATCACTCTAAAACCACTTTCCTTGCTGCAATATATGATTTGTAACACAAAGACAATGTTGGTTAAATATTAACCAAATCAAAGTAGGTTTGCTACAAACATAATTTCTGTTTGATCTAAATATAAATGACTAGTACATCATTGGACTGTCGTTAAAATAGTTCGGCAGAAGTCTTTGTGGTAANTAAAACCATTCGCCAGATGACCACTTCAATTTAAAGTGTCCAGATTAATTTTGATAGGTAGGTTATTGCAGATAATAACACGGGACAGGTTATAATAATATCAAATCTTGGGAAGAATGTAGGTGATCTGGAGAATCACTGTACTTCAAAATTACATTAAACGTTTGCAGGGGAACTGTATATTGGTTTATAAACTGTTCACAGTAAAGTGAGTACTTTTGAGGCCCTAGTTACTTTTTCCTTTCAGCCATTGATTATCGTTCCACCACTTTTTAAAATAAATATTGTCATGTAAGTAATAAACACAGTGTGTATATCACACTACACTTGTTAATGCCTAAGGTTAAAATAAAATATATTTATCGATTGTTATTCCAAATTAAAGTGCTTTCAAATGTGNACACTTGTTAATGCCTAAGGTTAAAATAAAATATATTTATCGATTGTTATTCCAAATTAAAGTGCTTTCAAATGTGATCACTTTACCGTGAATAACCTATATGCATCGGGACAACAGTTATATACTGAAAACTACAATGTATGACAGAAAACTTTTTAACACTGCTAAACCCTTACCTTTGGTACAATATTTATTTCCTGTAAACAAAAGCATATCAAAGAGTGTTTATTTCTTTGCTATAAAGGAAGGTGATATTGCCATAAAACAATTATGTTGAAAGAAAATATTTATTAACAGCAAACCTATGTTTATGTAATCTTCNAAGGTGATATTGCCATAAAACAATTATGTTGAAAGAAAATATTTATTAACAGCAAACCTATGTTTATGTAATCTTCTTTTAGAATTAAACAATATTGTGTTACTGTAAATAAAATAGCCAAAAAATTGTTTTTTTTGCTGTACATAAATATTTGTAAGAATATTTTCAAATGACTCAAAGTGCTAAAGAGAAGCGGTGGCACGTCGAAGTAGAAGAGCAGAGCGAGGATTCTGGGCGGGTGATGATGTGATGCTGCGCTACTCTGCTACCGTGCAGACAGCAGGATTTCGCAGGTGCTCCCCAGCCACTTGGGGCACTCCAGCCGACTCCAGAGCCTGGTTGACGGCGTGCAGCTCTCCGGACGAGATGTGGCCATTGCGGGTAAACACCCCGGTCCAGAGGTACTCCAGCAAGCGGTGGCAATGCGTCAGCACCAGCACGTCGTGCTGAAGGTGCACCACTGCGGTCACCGCGCCTATGTCTGCAACAGGCACACACATAACAAAGTTGAGGCTGTTCCCACTGGTGTAGTCGGTACTGCAGCTGCATATTAAGGTGTTTGTCTATGTGGCATTTGAACTGCATTGCAGCATGTGTGAAATACGAGCTTTGCGATGAAACCATCAAATATATCCCCAAATTGTTTCTCTGCGAAAGGAAACCATAAACCAGATGAGGACAGAGTGGTACTTTTAAGTGATAATATGCACTGTAAACACATTTTGGAGTACTCCAAATTTGTTAACACAGTGGAGTCTCGGTTAACCGTGACCCTTTTAACTGTCAGTTTCTGTTAACCGTCAGTAAACTGACACAAGTAAAATAATAAAATTGGATACAAAAAACAAACTTAATAAACTAAAAATGAAATAACTTTTTTCTCGCTTCATATTAGATCAAATTAAGCACATTATTGAGTTGAACAAAACGTATACTGTACTGTAATACATAAACCCAGTAAAAATACATTCTGTGCGGTGCAGAATGCGAATGACTCGCGTTTGTTGTTTATGTACAACCTACATATGTACTTAGTAGAATCGTTCTGTCCTCCTCACCACCCTACCGGAATTCCTAGACACTCGTCCGCCCTCCCATTCCTACAGTCAGTTCAGTAGCGGTAGTCCCTTAGTCAGCAAGTCATTGTCATCAGTTTGTTGTACAAAGTGTAGGGTGTTTAAAAATGTCTGAGAAACGGAAACGTGTTGTGTTTGGACTTTCTCAAAAACTTGAAATTATAAAACGACTGCGTAAAGGTGAAAGCGCGACGAGTATCACTCCGCTATATGGAATCGGGCGGACAACAGTCAGTGATATTAAGAAAGATGTAGATAAAATCGAAAGCCATGTTTCAAAAATTCAAATGACAGACGGAGATGTCAAACTAATAAAAACGATGAAGCCAGCAAAACTGTACCAACTGGATACAGTAATGTATCAGTGGTTCATTCAAGCCCGCAGTTAAGGGATACCAGTTTCTGGGCCGATAATAATGGCTAAAGCTATCGAGATGAACAAGAAGCTTGATGGGGATCCTTCATTTAAGGCTAGTATAGGTTGGCTGCATAAATTTAAGGGTCGACATGGCATAAGGCAGTTGGGCATATCGGGTGAAAAATTAAGCGCTGATAGTACAATCATTATAGAATATCAGGAAAAACTAATGAAAGAAATAAAAGATAGAAATTTGGTCAGAGAGCAGGTTTACAACTGTGAGGAAACTGGACTAAATTGGAAAGCACTTCCCGTGAAAACCTTAGCCTCCTTATTGGAAAAATCTGCACCTGGTTTTAAAATGCAAAAAGACCGCATAACTGTTATGGTGTGTGCGAATGCAAATGGTAGACTTAGGTTTCCTTTACTAATCATTGGGAAATCTACGATCTTTCAAAAATATGAATTTAAACGTCTTACCTGCCAAATATTATGCACAAAAAAGTGCCTGGATGAGCCAGGATATATTTAATGAGTGGTTCCACAGTGTGTTTGCGCCAAATGTAAAATCACATTTAAAATAGATCGGATTGACCGAAGAAGCCATGTTATTAATGGACAATGCACCAACTCATCCTTCTCATGACTTACAAAGTGATGATGGAAAAATTACATTTGTTTTTAATTTTATTATCTTTTATGGTTATTACTGGCAGTTATTGTTTAATTGATTTATATTTTTTTCAACATTATTGTTGGTATATATTTTCTTTTTTCCCTCTTTGTTGATGTTTATTTTCTTCTTTTTTAGCTGATACTAATCGTACACCATTTGATTTTGCTGAGGGTGAATCTGAATTAGTGTCAGGGTTTAATGTTGAGTATAGAAAAGGTGGGTTTATTTAAATTTTTTTAAGAGAATATTCAATCATTTTATTTATGAGATTATTATTATGTATCTTTTTTTTGGTTGCGATTTATTTTCTATAATATTTTTTATTAAAATAGTTTTTAGTTCTTTTTTGTTTGTTTGGATCATGGATCATGGATCAGGGTATTATTGAAAGCACGAAGCGACATTATCAAAAATGCTTTATTCAAAAATTTGTTTGCGTTGGGGATTAATGAATAAGTATAAAGCAGTTTTGGAGGTCATACACTATTAAAGACGCAATTTTTAATGTCGCTGAAGCCTGGCAAGATATACTAGAAGAAACATTAAAAAAAGGGCTGGAACAAACTGTGGCCTGAGACTGTAAATGAGAATGAGGCCATAAACGAATATGGAAATTATAAGGAAATTTTACTTTTGTGTCAAGGGATTCCAGGTGGAGAAAACACATCAATAGGTGAAGTAAGTGAATGGCTGGGGATTGACAGATTTGACTGAGGCTTGAAATATTAAATGATTGGAACTTTTATTAAGTGCAACACAGGAGGTAGATTGTTTAAGTGAAGAAGAGGATGATACACTCAAGGATTGCCCCAAAATAATTAGCCACAGTGACGCTGAAAACATGTTTTCCAAGTGCATTGAATGGTATGAGCAACAAGAAGAGGCAGACGCTACACAGATATTACTCCTACGTAATATGCACAACAAGGCAGTAACAAAAGCCTGTGGAGTATTACAACAAAGGAAAATGGCAGACTTTTTTAGGTAGGATTATACTACTGAACATATACATAATAGTACTGTATTCAATTTTGTTATTTTATCAACATAATAAACNTGCAGACTGCTGTGTGTTAAAACATACTACCTGGATACGAGCAAAACTACGATACGAGTCTGTACTGAAGTTTGCTATGGACTTTCCATCAATACGAGGTTGTACCAAAAAGTTTCAAGACTATCTCTGAATAAAAGGAAGTACTTTATTTATCTATGCACAGCAATACACCACTCCCAGCATTCTTGCCACTCCCGGAATGTGTCCATTCGAAATATCAATTTTCTAGGGCACTTACCTCTCTGATGAATTACTGTAGGGCATAGGTCGCAAAATGTATTCTCTCCATTTCTGACAGTATTTTTAGATGTATTTCAGGATCATCCTGTGTAACAAATTCAACTAAAAAGAACTATGGATAAAGATATTTAAGTTTGCATCTTTACTGCAGATAATGCTCAGGTGAGATGCTTACTTATACTGCCTAGTTTTCAGGCAATATATTTTAAATACACAGATCATTACAGCTTTTCTTATTCATAAAATTAATTTTCACCTAAAAATCTTAAATTTGTTAGCAGGTATGATTTTATTTATGCAAAATTTGAAGGTCTGCAATGCAGAAGTTTCCCGAAATATATCATATTAATTGTTTTTATTGTTATGATTTGGTGCAGCTGTACCTGAAAAATATACATTCTCACAAAGAAATAATTTTATAAATTTCAGCAAAATGCAGGAATTAAAAATGTAACTAGAAATAATTATGTAAAAAAAAAGTAATCTGTCGAGGTATATGTGATTGCAGCACAATAATGTTCTGTACTAAAGCATTTACAGCTTAAATAATAACAGCACTTTGTTCTTAAAAATATTTTGTTCTCCAAAATGTACAAAATGCTGTGTAGAAAGGCTAATTTTTTGTAGTCTGATTGGATTTTTAAAGCACCTGCAAGGAATAAGCTATATCTGTGGAATTTACAATTTTTGTATTTCGCAAATGCTGTTCGGTCCAGTCCAGAGTGGATGCCAACCTCTGAACTTGATTCTGCGCAAATCTGCTCTACTTACCAGGAAGCTCCCATAACCCCTGCTGGCCGGCAGGGTCGGCAAGCATCACAGTATTGTTCTCGTAGGTGGCGGGGCCTCCCAAAGGCTTCTCCGTGCCCAACATCACAAGTCCCGGGTCAGGGGTGCGCTGCTCGAATGTTATTCTCACGCAGATATTGAAGTGAGAAGCACTGTCCTCGAGAACAGACATTCCCTCCACCAAGTACCACTCGCCCAGCACCTGCGAGAAGACCAACACTTTGCTTTCATCGCAGTGTCTCCGGAGAACTTACAACACAAAAAATTGACAACATGAAATGCCCAGCATTAAAAATTCTACCGGACACTGAAAGCAAGGTACAGAGTATCGAATGCTTCGTAAGTAACTTCTGTTTTTCGCCCTGTAGTTTACAGATTGAACTAAATGTTTAATATAGTGTGGTTGGCAGAGATATCCAACTACGATCTGTTTACAGACTCAGTGCTCATAAAGTACAATTTTGTAACTAGTTTTGCATTCTCGCCACACGAGCTTGGTGCCTTAATATCAGGGTAACTGAGAACTCATTTATCCTGTAAAATCTATGTGTATAGATCTAATAATTTTCATTGTTTATAATATGTATATTAAGGTTATGAAATCGTACTGTTACTAAATATGGTTAATACTTACTATAAAAGTTTATTTCTGCATAAACATTAAAATTATTACATGTTATCGTCTTCTATAAAGCCACGAGTATGTCAGAGTATGTGTAAATCATCAATACATTAACCATTTATAATTTTGTGTATTACCACAACCAATTTAAAATCTACTCCACCACTGTCTGGCAAGAAGCCAGCGCTGATCACAAAGTAACGTTACATTCGAACATTTAAATCTCCCAGTGTCGTAAGTGGTGTAATTTCATAAAACAGCCATGTACAAGAAAATTAGTAAAATACTGATCTCCCACAAGGGCACTGGTTAAATAATGGGAAGATACACCTTTGGCTTTTAGGATGCGAGAANGGAAGATACACCTTTGGCTTTTAGGATGCGAGAATTGTCATTTACGTTACCATAGATTCGTAGGGGTTCTCTAGTATTCTCGTCTCCCCCACCACTGCATTCCATCGCTTCTCTACCTAATGGTTTAATTTCATGTCGCACTTCAGAGATAAATGACCCTCATCAGGGTGCCAATGAAATGTTGGGAGTCTGTATAGACTCTGGTGCCAGCGTCCTCCCCAACTGCAAATTACTAACACTGGTATTTTTCCTCCTCAATGTCACAAACCTGGAAACGAGAACTCGTACCCCGATGNCAACTGCAAATTACTAACACTGGTATTTTTCCTCCTCAATGTCACAAACCTGGAAACGAGAACTCGTACCCCGATAGAGACCTGTATAGGACACATCGGGACTCACCGACACAGTACATGCGAAGTTAACTAGCACACTTGCAAACAACAGTTCAACGNTGTATAGGACACATCGGGACTCACCGACACAGTACATGCGAAGTTAACTAGCACACTTGCAAACAACAGTTCAACGTGCTAGACATACTACACGACACAACAATCACTCCAGCCGAGACCGACCTCCCCTCGAAGTGAGGGGGCGGCTTTACCACGAACACGTAAATTTACTTAAAGTAGGCAGCACAATTAACAGCCTAAATACGGGTCCGGTGCCCAACAACCCACATACACACGGCTCCCCGCCGCCGACCCAATGATTTGGAAATGTGTCGGGGTGCATTTGTTTGACAAACATCCTGTGGGTTATGGGAGTCTAGGCTCCCGGTCTCACGACACCACGGCCATTCGGTGGCAATGAAATGTTGCTGCTGATTGATTGGNTATGGGAGTCTAGGCTCCCGGTCTCACGACACCACGGCCATTCGGTGGCAATGAAATGTTGCTGCTGATTGATTGGCTGTTACCATGACTGAAAGTTATATCTCAGTATAATGTTTATTTTTAATTGTTTAATAGCCATTTAACTTGATTTTAGCATTAGTTTTAACCAATTGAAATTTTCTCTTTCNTGTTTATTTTTAATTGTTTAATAGCCATTTAACTTGATTTTAGCATTAGTTTTAACCAATTGAAATTTTCTCTTTCTTTTAAGTTGAGCAAAATGTTGACGAATAGTGATCAAGAATCTTATAATTTATAGCCAGGTGAATCATTATTTTGTATGGCATTAGTATTTGTACTCTGCCATCATCAATTGGTAAGCTTTTGAAAGTAAAATTTTACCGAATGCATTGACGAGAAAGCAATTTTCACCATCATCTATATGCTACAAATCATGCTAAGGAGGAGACTAGACATCTTGACTTGAGTAATTTCTGTACCAATTATATTGAGCATATACTCCCAATTTCTTATTTGTGTCCTAGGTTTAGCACAAAAATATAATTGATTTAGCCAATTTGCAGTATTAGTGAACGCTATTGAAAAAGGGCATGGACGAGGACTGTTCCGAAAGTTTGTGAAGTGGCAGCACTTCTCCTATTCTACAGAAACAATTCGGCGACTTTTGTCCGTAAATATAACCTGTGGTGTGCTTTGTTTATGCAAGTCAATGCAACGCGAAGTTGTTATAAAATTTGAACTTCAGTGTGCAGGCCTATTAAAGTGATGTGTGATGACAAGTATATCCTATTAATAACCAAAGGATCGCTATTGAATTTTGTGTCAAGTTATCTAAAATTGACCAGGAGAGATGTTAAAACAAGCACATGGTGAAGAAGCAATGAACTCATTGGCAGTATTCAAATGGTTGAAGCATATTAAGGGGTATTGTCACTGAAAAATTCATTATTTTATATTTGTACAAAATGTTGCTCAACTTATAGATATTGCTTAAGAATACTACTTCCTCGCATAAAAAAATTAAATTACTTACAACAGACTGTAAAAATGGCAATTTTAGTGTTTTTGGAGTATACAAATTATAAAAACTCTCTCTATTACGGAAAGGAGATAATTTATNAAAAATGGCAATTTTAGTGTTTTTGGAGTATACAAATTATAAAAACTCTCTCTATTACGGAAAGGAGATAATTTATATTGAAATAAGATGCTACATGTTACTTGAAAGAATTTTTTCAAATCAAGCTATTAATTTTTTTTTCAAGCCGGTATTCTCGGTGTCTTCTGCATTCTTCACGTCGCTTGTTGCAGCAAATGAACGTAAGGACAGTGATAGTGCTGAATACGCGGAGAATACGGACTACCTATTTCCCGAAGACCCGAATGAACTTGTTGATAGACTCAGATATTTGATTGACCTTCAAAAACGCGGGGATCTCTTGCACATTAAAGATATATCTTAAATCATTTGTAAACTGAAGGGTTGGGGTATATCGCATGATGTGATGGACTGCTTTCTTGTGAAATTGTAATTACAAAATAGTAATAAATCATTATTATAAAATAATTAGTTTTTCTTTATTTTTGTGTGTTGTATCCTTTTTTTCCCCTAAAAACTTTAAAGTGGGGCTATGAGCACTCGACTATTAATGGAAAGTTCTGCATATTAAATGATAATAAAGACTTTAGTATAAAAGTGCATGGATAGTGGACTGCATACAAAACATTAGTTCGGTCGACATGTACAAATTTGGATTTGGCGAACGAATGTAATTTCTATACATGTGTGTGGGGGACAAATGGAAGGATTGATTGAAGGATCGATCGAGAGATAGAGTTTGATCAGAAGGATTGGGATTGATCAAAAGATTGAGATTGATCGAAGGATTGGTATGGATTGCTGTGGATTGATAAGGAATGGGATAGATCCACGGATTGGGATGGATCGAAGGATTGGGATTGATCAGAAGGATTGGGATTGATGGAATGATTGGCATGGCTTGCTGTGAATCGTGGAGGAGGATTGTGAAGGATTGTCATTGATTGCTCTGAATTGAGGTGGATTGGCATGGATTGGTGTCGATTAATGTGGATTGGTGTGGATAGTTGATTGCAGTGCTGATTGTGATTATGGTGCTGAGTNGCATGGATTGGTGTCGATTAATGTGGATTGGTGTGGATAGTTGATTGCAGTGCTGATTGTGATTATGGTGCTGAGTTTTTTGTGTGGATTGTTGTGGATTCATGTGTGGACTGGTGTGTGTATTGTTAAGGATTTGTGTGGATTGGTGTCAATTGGTGTCGATTGGTGTGTGTGGTGCTTATTGCTGTGCGGATTTATGGAAAGATAGTGAAATATTGGCGGATTGATGTTCAAGAAGAGCACAGGAGATAAGACTTNTTGCTGTGCGGATTTATGGAAAGATTGTGAAATATTGGCGGATTGATGTTCAAGAAGAGCACAGGAGATAAGACTTTTTATCACCCTCGTACATTCTAAATCTTAAGGGCCTAGCACTATTGGTATTTCGATTAATGCTAAGTATGCCTATANTTTATCACCCTCGTACATTCTAAATCTTAAGGGCCTAGCACTATTGGTATTTCGATTAATGCTAAGTATGCCTATAAAAGTGATGGCAGATGCTGATCCATACCATGATTATAACATGGTTTGGACAGGCTGTTGCTACTCATATGAAGGCCTTGGATTGGTCACATATACATATATTAAAATAATAATTCTGAGTAGCATACTTATAACTACATAANAGGCCTTGGATTGGTCACATATACATATATTAAAATAATAATTCTGAGTAGCATACTTATAACTACATAAGAGTTCAAACAATGTATAATTTTCATATTCTGGCATTATATAATACTAGAACTTCAAGAGAGGAGACAAGAAACGTAATAACTGAATAAGTGTGTGTGCATTTTTCCGCAATACTCTAAGTATAATTTCAGTACAAAGAAAAAATAATAATATTTAAATAAAAATAATTCTTAAAATCGGATAATAAATACAGATTTTCGATTTGACATATCTTATACCTATTAAACCAATATGGTCGTCATTGTTCTGCCCTCGAAAAGCGAGCCTCCCAAACCTTGGTGAGGCTAGTTTTATACTGGACATGGAGCTGTGGCATTATTTATAAACTTTTAAAGTTTTTATAATTTTTGGATTTAAGGTCATTCAAGGTCATGTGCATAGATTTAAGGTCATGGGTCAAGGTCATCTGAATCCAACATGGCTGACAATATGGACACTGGTCGACCCGGCGAGAGCCAGTCGTGTTGGGAGCTTATTCGATCCACCTATAATCGAACCCCGAACCTCCTACATGCACATCTTTAAATACTTTTTTAATTTTAAAGAATTTTTTATAATTTTGTTATTTTTCTTAATTTTTTATGTTTGGGCAGTGGGATCAATTTTTTTTCGATCATTCCCGAATTTCTGTGACTGGGTGGATTGTGGTGAGAGGGTGGGTGGTTTGGTTAGGGTGGTGGGGTGAGTGAGATGTTCCTCGGTTTTGAATTAGATTTTTTAAATAATTTTATAAGAATTGCCAGGGGGGGGGGGTGGAGATGCAG